>VSMD01092776.1:0-20349 GCA_008750895.1 Mirza zaza
CCAAAAAAAAAAAAAAAAAAAAAAAAAGCCCAGGATCAATGGATTCACAACCAAATCCTACTACATATACAAGGAAAAACTGGTACCAATCCTCCTAAAACTATTCCAAAAAATCAAGGAGAAGGGAATCCTCCCTAACTCATTCAACAAAGCCAGTAGCACCCTGATACTAAAGTCAGACAAGGACACAACAACAAAAAAAAAAAGAAAGAAAGAAAAGAAAAAAAGAGAAAGGGAGGGAGGGAGGGAGGGAGGGAGGGAGGGAGGGAGGGAGGGAGGGAGGGAAGGAAGGAAGGAAGGAAGGAAGGAAGGAAGGAAGGAAGGAAGGAAGGAAGGAAGGAAGGAAGATTACAGACCAATATGCCTGACGAACGTAGACACAAAAATCTACAACAAAATATTAGCAAACCAAATCCAACAGCACATCAAAATTATAATACACCATGATCAAGTGAGGTTCTTTCCTGGGATGTAAGGATGGTTCAACATACACAAATCAATAAATATGATTCACCACATAAACAGAATTAAGGACAAAAGCAAATGGTCATCTCAATAAATGTAGAAAAAGCAACTGATAAAATCCAGCATTCCTTCATGATAAAAGCCCTTAACTTACTAGACATAGAAGGAACATACCTCAAAATAATAAAGGCCATGTTTGACAAATCTACAGTCAACATCACACTGAACAGGGAAAGCTGTAACCAATCACTCTAAGATTTGGGACAAGACAAGGATACCCACTTTCACCACTGCTATTAAGTTAGTACTAAAAGTCCAAGCCAGAGCAATCAGGCAAGACAAAGAAATAAAAGGCATCCAAATGGGAAAAGAGGAAGTCAAATTATCTCTGCTTACCAAGAATATGATCTTATACCTAGAAAACCCTAAACACTCCTCCAAAAAACTTAGATTTGATAAATAAATTCAGTACAGTTTCAGGATAAAAAAAATCAACATATAAAACAGTAGCATCTCTATACATCAATAATGATTAAACTAAGAATAAAATCAATAAGTCAATCCCATTTTCAATAGCCACACACAAAAAATAAAATAACTAGGAGTATATTTAAACAAGGATATGAAAGATCTCTATAAAGAATCTACAAAATACTGATAAAAGAAACTGTAGATGACACAAATGGTAAAACATCCCATGCTCAAGAATCCAAAGAATTAATATTATTAAAATAATCATACTGCCCAAAGCAATCTACAGGTTCAATGCAATCCCCATCAAAATACCAATGTCATTTTTCATAGAATTACAAAAAATAATCCTAAAATTCATATTGAATCCAAAAAAAGCCTGAATAGCCAGAACAATACTAAGCTAAGAGAATAAATCTGGAGTTATCACATTACCTGACCTCAAATTATATCATTAATACAAAGATATAGTAACCAAAAGAGCATGGTACTAGTATAAAAAGAGATACATAGATCAATGGAACAGAATAGAGAATCCATAAATAAAGCCATATATCTATAGCTAATTGATCTTTGACAAAGTCAGTAAGAACATACACAGGAGAAAAGATACCCTTTTCAATAAATGATGCTGGAAAAACTGAATAGCCATATGCAGAAGAATGAAACTGGACCCCTATCCCTCACCATATACGACAATCAACTCAAAATAAAAGTTTAAATGTAACATTTGAAAGTATAAAAATACTATAAGAAAACATATGGAAAACCTTTCTGGACATTGATCTAGGCAATGATTTCATGCCTAAGACCAAAAAGCACAAGCAACAAAAACAAAAATAGATAAATGGGGCTTAATTAAACTAAAAAGCTTCTACACGGAAAAAGAAATCATCACCAAAGTGAACAGACAACCTGCAGAACGGGAGAACATATTTACAAACTACGCATCTGACAGGGGACTAATAATCAGAATTTTCAGGAAACTCAAACAACTCAACAACAACAAAAAATGAAATAACCCCATTAAAAAGTGGGCAAAATTGGGGGATGGACATGCTTGAAGCTCTTACTCGAGGGGGGAGGGGGACACGGGCAATATAAAGTAACCTTAACACTTGTACCCCCATAATATGCTAAAAAAATAAACAAACAAAAAAAGTGGGCAAAGGACACGAACAGACATCTCTCAAAAGATGATATACCAATGGCCAACAAGGACATGAAAAAATGCTCAACATCACTAATCAACAGAAAAATGCACATAAAAACCACAATGAGATATCATCTTACACCAGTCAGAATGACTGTTATTAAGAATACACACACACACACACACACACATACTGAAATACTATTTGGCCATAAAATCAAATCACATCTTTTGCAGCACTGGAAGCTATTAACTTAGGTGAAATAACTCAGAAACATTCAAATACCACATGTTCTCACTTACAAGTAGGAGCTAAATAATGTGAATGCACAGACATAGAGAATGGAACAGACACTGGATGCTCCAAAGGATGGGAGGGTGGGAAGAAAGGGAGGGGTTGAGAAACTACTTAAGGGGTACAATGTATATTATTTCAGTGATGGCTACAGTAAAAGCTCAGACTTCATGGCTATGCAATATATCAAAGTAACATAACTGCACATGTGCTCCTTAAATTTAAACAATTTTTTTTAAAAAACAGAATTTGTATGATTTTGCAGAATATAAAATCAGTTCTTCCAAGATGTATAGAGCATCTGGTAACCTGAAGCTGTCTGTGCATACTGTGGAACTTCTGTTACTCATCATTAACACTAATAAAAAGAGAAGCAAGAAAGTGAATTTCTGAGATTCCCAAGTATTAATTGAGCATATCTCTAGATAGCGATTTAATACTTTCAAAGGAAGAATGACTAGCAAGTGCAGAGAGAACTGCCAGAAAATTTAATAAGTGCTACAAGAAAGTTTCCAGAGTCAAGTAATCTGCTACAGAGTTGGACACCATAGTAACCCATTTCCTGACCAAAGTATTCAATGTGGGGTCAATTCCTCCCCAAACCCCAAGATTACATATTGCTAATTTTGTAATGAAATACAGAACTAAAGTAGAAGTCTTGCCTTCCCAAAATCAGAGCTCCTAAAGCTGTATAACACTTTCAGTATCATCTACTCTAATCTAAATGTATAAATATGAAAACTTCCCAGAAAGACTGATTTGCCGATAAATACATTTTTCCTCAAACCAAAAGCCATCTATTTAATCTGTTCTGATTTAGCACTCAGTATGAGAAAAAAACAAACCAGTAGCACCAGTTTTATAATTAACAATGTTTTAAGAAAACATCCTAACCAAATAACAAGTGTCTATTTTAGATACATGTATTAGTTTGCTAGAGGTGCCATAACAAAATTCTACAGAGTGGGTGGCTTCAACAACAAAGATTTATTTTCTCACACTTCTGGAAGCTAGAATTCCAAGATCAAGGTTTTGTTTCTCCTGAGGCATCTCTCCTTGGCTTGCTGTTAGCCACCTTGCCACTGTGTCCTCACATAGCCTCTCCTCTGGCTGAGTATATCCCTGGTGTCTCTCCTCTTTTTATAAGAATCCCAGTAATTAGGGATTAGGGCCCTACCCCAGCCTCATTCCAACTTAGTCTCCTCTTTAAAGACTTTATCTTTAAAGATCTTCTATGGTTACATTCTGATAAATTGGAAGTTGGGACTTCAACATAAAAATTTTAAAGGAACACAATTCAGCCCATAACTCTATATATATGCAAGAAAAAAATTTCAAAAATGAATATAGAAGATAAAGGGGTGAGGAGAAGAAGAAAGGGGAGATTATGAGACATTTTTCTAGGAATTTAACTAGTTTCCATATAAGTTAAACCATGCATTAAAATGATGAGCTCTTTAAGCGTTACATTCACTTTAGGACCACCTATTGTTTTCTTCAAAAAACGTGTAAGATACAAACCATGTGTTGAGTTGAATAAAGTAAAATTTAATGGAAAATTACACTCAAAGTCGCCTGACTAGTCCTGTGTGGGTTATGTTCTCATGCATTTTTCATCACCGGGAAAACAGCTTGTGAATGTCACACTTTACCATCACCCTCCTGAGCCCAAGTTTTAAATAGAAATTTTAAAACCTATATTAAACTTCAGTATAAAATGATCTTCAATGGGGAAAATATTGTGTTCACAGTTCCACTCTAAATTATTTAAAATCAGAATGAGAGGTCTGTGTGTTTGCTTATGTGCTCCTTTAAGAATGAATCCAATATAAGTTAAAAAAAAATAAAGCAGCACCAGAAAATCACCTCTTTACTCCTATTAGTTGATAAACTGCTAATGGATACTTAGATTAAGTCACCACAAACTTGGCAAGAGATTAGGAAGCCAATATTTTCTAATCCTGGAAAGGCACAAATAATTTTTCTAAAAATGATGTATTTCACTCTTCATAAATTGCTTCGTATTAAAGAGTCAATGTAATTGTTTTAAGACAGACCATACTAAACTTACTACTTGAGAAACTGAATTGAGGAAATTAGAAAAACAAGGAAATTTTTTTTACAAAAACAATTTCCATTTGTTTACAAGAAAAATTAACTACAAGATGGTATACAGTAGTATGGTATACAGTAGCCTATCTAATTACATGGATTTGGTAACTATGATGATTAAACTATATTCTATTAACACTAAAATGCCATAAAATTAATATTTTGCCACATTTGGTAGAAAACAATCAATGTTACTTGTACTATGAAGCTGATATGTAGACACTGTGGAAATACATTGTACTTCACAGACTGATCATGCTGGCTCCATAGGAAGAATCAAACACGTAATTCTTCTGTAAAAATTGTCCTAGTCTAGGAAAGAACAAGCCTATGGAATAGGGTGTGTCTATGAGATAGTCTGAGCTTTGAGAGTTAGAGTCTTATAAAGTCAATCTCCTATTTCAAGTATGCAAAAATAGTCTGATCTGTAATTACTATGCATATAAATAAGGAATCTAAATGCCATGTCTTTAAAGAAGCCAATAATAAAATCCTTCCTATCAAATGAGCAAGAACTAAGAATAATTCAGAAGGAGAGATCCTATTTTGTTTGGTAATTAAAGTTCAGGCCTTCGTTTGTCTTTTTTTTTTCTTTCAACTTTATTAAATCGTCACATTTAAATAAAGATGCTGGATCAAACTAAGATGTATTCAACCTTAAACATTATCTTTGGCTCTTTGATGTCAGGTGTGTGGATGGATGAGAAACAGCTTAATGGGACAACTATTCTCTGCTTATCACTTCCCTACTTAGAGTGCAGGCTTGAGATATCACTTTAGAGACATAGAAATACAGAGGGCTAATCAGCAATTACTAACAGACACTAACTGCATGGAGATGTGGAATTTAACATGATGAAGTTAATACATTTTTTAAAATAGAATAAAGGGACAGGGAAGTGTCAATTGTCTGGACCAGTGGAGGGGAACATTAGCATGGATAATGAAAAGTGCAGATAATGTTCCAGCTGAACAGTGTTTGCCACCCTGCCATGAAGAAAGTGTTCCTGGCCCTGGCCTAGGTCATTGTTTGCATAGTAATAATAACAGTATCAACTGATTGCTATGTGCCCAGCTTTGGGTTTATCACTGTATATATATTCTCTAGATTTACTTGCTATAATACCACCAAGAGGTTGGTTTCATTACTATCCCTATTTGAACATGAAGAAATTAAAGACTGGAGAACTAAAGTAACTCATCTAAAATCCTACAGCTATCAGCAGAACTAGAATTCAAACCAAGTTGATCGTAATTGAGAACCTATTTTCTTTACCTCTACTATATTGGTGGAATATTCTCATGGACTTCTAAGTCCCACCTAAATGGAGGAAATATTAATCATGATTCGATCTGCCTTCTACTAAAACCCCACTCCTAGAGGCAGGGATGGGTTTTTGAATCGCATTTTTATAAACTGCATAAGTATACCTCAATGTTCATTATAATGATACCATGATATCTAATAAGAATGCCTACAGTTTCACACTGACTTCATTGAAAATTGATTTTTACCCTCACATATAACCCCTTGCTTAAGATTGTTGAAAACCCCCTGGATTATAGGAAAACAATAATTAAGAATCCCTGCTCTACTACATTGTACTGTAATTATGAGAGTAGGGGTGAGAGTGAAGGAGGAAGGATTCAATCAGAATTACATGGCTTTGTTAAAAAAGGATTTAAAGTCAAACCTGCCTGGGCTAATTTGTCTTTTGCCTTTGATCTCCGGAACTAGCTTTATCTCCCACATTGATAGGTCTAGTACAGCCACAGTAAGGTCATCCATAGTTGATAGGTAACTTGGTTACAAACCAGATCTAGGTGATGGACAGATGGATGGACCCAAATACTGTATATGGAAACAACCTGACAAAGGGGCTTGGTTCCATCTGGGAATTTTCTACTCCCCAAAGAAGGTAAAAAGATGAAACAACCCCCTCCCCAAGAATGAGGATCTGAGAACTGAAGTTGAACTCTCATTTGCAAGCCTAACCCCCCCCTCCTCTCACTGCAGATTGGGCCTGTCAATAATGAGATGTGAATTTTTAAGATGATGGAAAGAGGTAAATATGGAGCCATTTGTGGAATGTATAGAGAACCTTAAGCTATATATGAATTTCTGAAAATATGTTCTCTTTAACCTCAGCTTATAATGGCTCAACTCAATAAAATCCCTTCTAAATTGGGCCAGCAAGACAGGCAGTTGCCTATTACACTCCCAATAGTTGTAGCTATTAAAGAGCACTGCTAGGTGAAGGGAGGTGGTAGGAAAAGGGGAGGGAAGGTTCCATTGTGTCAATGACAGTGTCAAACACTGCCAGGGACTAGTCCTGGGAAAAGCAGACACTCAAAAAATGTCTAAAACAAACAAAATCTGCCAAACATCCCCTTGAAATATGCCAGTTTAAATAAAATCACATTCTTCACTTTCTGCCTGAATTTTAAAGTGCCCTATCTGGGAAAATCAGCAAGTATAGACTAGCATGATGACCACTGAGGTCAAGGTACTCTTCATTCCTTCATTTCAGTCCTGGCTCCTAAGACATACAATGGCCAGTATGTGATCAGCATATAGACATAGATGATTGGGAAGATGTGTTATTTTAAAATGGTTTCTACCACTGTGTTTCCAAGAAACAATACTCTCCTCGTTAAAACAGTGGCTGCAATGCCACACTTCTATCACTTTCTCCTTCCCTCTCAACTCTACTCTTAGAGCCTATTCAAGAAAACTAATACATAAAATAAAGTTATGGTATTAATCCTGGTGACTGTTAGGTAAAAGAACTCCTCCTTTGACGTTTATCAGGCACTGTTACATCCTCGACACACATCTGTAAGAATAATGCTTTCCCATGTTCCCCATGGGTATGAAATGATCAAACCCTCACACTATTGCAGGGGATGTAAAATGGTGTTACACAAGAAGTGTAACTATCTCCATTTTCTGCCCAATTGGGAATCCAGTGAAAATTAGTCTTTCCACAAAACAAAAAGTGTAATAAAATACCCCTTCCTATCACAACAGGGGAGAGAACAAAAAGACAGCAGGCAGAAAGAACTCAGGAAAAAACCCAGAATATTGTAGCATTCTGTTGAAAGAGAAAAAGAAACCTTTTCCAGCTTAATAAGGAAAAAGCACAGACTTTTTTTTCAGGACATACTGAAGGGAAGCAAAAACTCCTAACATGAAAAGAAAGCAAAGCAGTTTGCACAGAAAGTAATAAAAGTGCTCTAATGTGAAAAAAATAAAAAAAGTCATCGCAGGGTGAACCAGGAAAGGGTAAGCCCAACATGAAACTCAGAAAAGAGGATCTAAAGAAAGTTAACAATAAAATAAAAGACAGACAGGAAGGTTTCAGGTCAACTTGATGGCTTGGACACATGTATTTATCTCTCCCTCTCACCAATACATACTAAAATGATAATAAAGTTACAACCCATAATAGCAAACAGAATGAGTAAGGAGAACACTGCAGACACTCAAAAACTGGAGACCAGGGTTCAAAATGGTGCTAAAAATGAAATGATTAGTTTGAGTGGGTTTAAGGAGGAGGTCTTTTCACCTAGACTCTTCAAGCCAAGTGTGTAGCCCTCCCCAGTCCCAGCAGAGGTTTATTCTCTGAGGAGGTTGAATCAGAGAATTCAACTAGAACTGGGACACTAGACGTGGATATCAGGGAGAAGGGTCATCGTGGTGAATGAAAACAAAGAACAAAAAGTCTGCACAGAGAACTGAAAGGCCCTCAGTCTCTTCTTGATCATTTCAGAATAATGGAAGCTTAGTTTATATGTTCTAAAAAATAGATTGGTAAATCCATGTTGGAAGAACTACCCAGCCAAGAAAAAAAAAAATCCAAGCCAGGATACAGTTACATTTGAGAGTATTCCTATGAAATAACTAGGTCTTCTCCAGTAGTCTCCATGCTAAAGCCCACCAGTTGACAAGCCATCCAGGCACAGAGAGCTTCCAATCAACTTTTTAGTACATAACTCATAATATGAATGAAGAGCCAACAGTTCTCTCCAACAGGCATGACATAAACCCACCAAAAATCTCAACAGGCAAGGCAGAGACCAAAACAAACAAAAACAAAAAACTCAAAGGAAACTCAGAGATAATTTAGAGAGTATATAAAAGAAAAAAAAAAGTTCCCGAAGCTACATTTAGTATCCTCAGAAACATATGAAGTGATATATTATTCATTAAAAAAGAACAGAGTGATTTTTTAAAAGAACATTCAAAGAATAAGAAAGAGCTTGTGGAAATAAATGTTAGCATAATTAAAAATGTAATTGAATGGGGTAGAAATTAAAGTTTAAAATACACCCAGAAATCAGGAAAAAAGATTTTAAATAATAGGGGAAAGATAAGGAAATTAGAAGATCGATATCATAGCGCCAACATCCATCTAATAAAAATATTTTTAAAGAGAAGATTAAAAGGAAAAATTAAATAATAAAAGAATATTTGCTGAAACTCAAAGAAACTAATTTCAAAATTGAAAAGACCCACTGAATATCAAGAAAAAGGTCCACACCAGGGACAGAAAGTCCTAGAAGGTTACACAAAGGAAAAAAGATAACGAATGGATTAGGAATCAGAATAGTCTAGGGCTTTCAATAACAATAGCAGAATCTAGAAAACAACAATACAAGGCCTTCAAAATTCTAAGAAAAAATTATTTTCTAAACTAGAATCATATACCCAGCCAGATTATTAATCAAGTAATCAATTATGAATAAAACCATAGTCATATGTGCAAACCTCCCATCAGCCTTTCTCAAGGAGCTAACGGAGAATAAGCTTCTACAAAACAATGAAATAAGCCAAGAACAAGACATGTGAAAGACATGTGACCCAGAGAATAAGTAACAAAAAAATAAGGTAAATAAAATTCTCAAGAAAATACTGAAAGGAAGTATTATGACTATAGGCTTGAAGATGAACCAATCCAGATTAATTTAGAACTATAGAGAACTTCAAGGGCAATGTTGGGTAGAGAAAAACTGATAGATTGCCTCATTCTGATTTGTTTTAGGGCATTTTATAGTTTTGTCACATATTAATAGTTCTAGGCCTCAATTTGTGATTAAAACTATATTAATTATAGTAATCATAAACAAATAAAGAGGAGGCAATTTCAACTAGGAAAATCATAAAGTTGTGCAAGGAAGGAAATTTCATCATAGTACACTATGTGGCTTCATTATCAACATTATTTACACTATCATAAGATTATAAATATTGTATATTAATTTAAGTCAAAAAGTAGAAAAAATGTATTTGGGAATAGATATACAACCCAGAAAATTCTCTCTTGATGTGTTTCTTTGTATCCGGTAAATTACTAATTATATCTTAAGTCTATGTCCCTCCAACACTTCTTTCTGGACATTCTCTTTCCTTTGGCCTCGTGGAATCTACCCTGCACAGAATTCTACTCCAGCATTTTCTATTCAGCACAGGGCTTTGTTCTGGAAAGATACTTCAATTTGTCATGTTAGAGCAATCACAGGAAGAAGACTAGCCAACTACTCCCCAGCAAACTGGAATAATACAAGTGAACAAATTTTTGACATTTATTCCAATATGAAATTTGTTGTGAATTTGCATATTTCACAACTAACCTTGCTACCTACACTGCAAAGTTCAATAACCACTCCAAGGATTTCCAATAAAAGGATTTTTACTTATAAACTCCTCTAGTGAGAAATAATTAAAAAACATGATTTTTCCAAAAATAGGTTGAATCATTTCATTTATTTGCTTGCTAGGTGCTTATGAATAAGGAGTCCGTATATAGCTTTCTCTTTCTCTCTCTCTCTTCTAAAACATTAAACCACCCTGGGAGAGAATGCATAATAACACATTGATAAAGCCACTTGCTGTCTTCCAGCACAGCATGCAACTGTTATAAGAGGGATATTCCTTCTGTTCACCCCGTGGTAAACAAGAAGCCCGCACTTACCGAGCTGGGGCTGGAGTGCCGCCTGACTTTAGGAGACTCTTTGCCAGCAGAGGAGGTCTTAAAGTTAATGCAAGCATTGTTCTCAGAATGCACCCTCTTTACTTGATTAGCTGGTTTCTCGAATGGGTCAAAAGTGCTCTGTGTCCTCTGAACTCTGACTTTTTTATCCTCAGGAATTGTGTCCAGGGGTTTGATCACTGAGTCCATTCCCTGGCAGTTCCGTGTAGACATCTTTGTGACACATATCTGTGGGAAAAAATAATAGAAATTAAATTCAGAACTCTGCACCGAAACTTTAATATCACTAAACATGCTGATTTATTACTCTAGAAAGTGTGCCAATTTCAATTTCAGGAAATACCCAAAAAGCCCACTTTCTAAAAGCCACATTAGCTTCGATCGCAGTATAAAAAATTCCTCATAATCAGTCTGTTTATACTTGCTTAGAGCTTACACTAAAAAGTGTATCCCTAAAATAGGAGACTTCAGGCCTAGACTGCTAGTACACAGGTTCTTGACCTGTGTCACGTGCTTTACCATCTGACTGCAAGTGGACTAGTTCTCATTAAGGGGTTGGATAACTTGCCTTAATTTAAAAAGAAACAGAGGCTGGGTGCAGTGACTCACACCTGTAATCCTAGCACTCTGGGAGGCCCAGGTGGGTGGATCACTCAAGGTCAGGAGTTTGAAACCAGCCTGAGCAAGAGCGACACCCTGTCTCTACTATAAATAGAAAGAAATTAATTGGCCAACTAAAAATATATATAGAAAAAAAATTAGCCAGCCATGATGGCACATGCCTGTAGTCCCAGCTACTCGGGAGGCTGAGGCAGGAGGATCGCTTGAGCCCAGGAGTTTGAGGTTGCTGTGAGCTAGGCTGACGCCATGGCACTCTAGCCCAGGCAACACAGTGAGACTCTGTCTCAAAAAAAATAAAAAATAAAAAAATAATAAAAAGAAACAAAACAGAAAACAGTTGGGTTGAATCAGATGGGCACTTTAACTGATGGGTCATCGTGGAAGCAGCTAACACAGCTAGAGGAAAAAAGGCATTATGTTGTTTAAAAGTTTTATGCCTGAATATACATGTTTAAAATCTGTCCCCATCGTGATTTCATCTCCAAATTAGAATGGAGCTAAAGGTTAAAGGCACTGAAGAACTGGGGACAATAGTGGCATTTTTTTAATTCCAAAGCTAATGGATAAAAAGAAATAATACTCCAAAAGAAAAACACTGAAAAACACTCATTTCAAAATTTTGTTTATATCACTCCACTAGACCTCTACTTCCTGCCCTTCCCTTCCCTTCTTCATTCATTCTCTTCCAGCACAGCCTGCCCCACCCTCATTTTATTTTAGTCTCTGACTTTCGCTTCTTGTTTTCTACTTTGTATTCTAACCCTTTCTTTCATTCTCCCTATACTCTGGAGACTTTGTTGTCCTTATTTAATAACTTTATGGCCTCCAGCTTGTCTATAAAGCTAGGTAATTTTATTATTCTCTCTAAAGAAAAAGATAACTCCAAATAAAATTGCTTTTAGAATTTCTTTTTTTCTTGTATAAAGTTTCCACATTCCTATATGCCACCAAAAGCAGAGAAACATAAGATATTTATGAAAAAGCCTACATTATTACAGTAAAAATATAGTTTTTAAGTATATATTTTCGATCTGTTACTGGTTGAATCTGTGGATGCAGAACTCGCAAGACATGGAGGGATGACTGTAATACTTACACGATGATTCCATGTGGGGAATAAATATATCTATGCATATGGATAGATACGGGTTTACAGATATACATACAGACACAGATACAGATATTTGTATGTGTGTGTATGAGCACAGTGGAAAGTACAGAAGGAAACACAACAAACTGTTCACATCAGATACCTCCAGATATGTGGAATTGCATGGGTAAAGGGTGAAATTAGCAATTTTTGCACATCCTGTATTGTGTGAATTATATAATGAAGACAGTGACTTCTGCAATATCTTTAAAGCCACTAACGTAGGAAAGTATATATAATCAAACTAAGCTCTCTCAAGTTTTTAAAACAAAAAAGCTTTTAATTAAATATTAAGTATCAACTCTGTTCTAAGAGTATGTCTCAAATACTAATTAAGTCAAAGAATACCTTTTAGCATACCACGTCATACTTTTTAGCACACCACAAAACTACTGAAGATGATTTTTAATAGACTCAAGGCAGAATCCTCTACTCATGATCAAAAAGCAATAACTTATCACAAGCAGGTTACAGGCACACAATATTTTTAACGGCTTATGTGTTCTTTTTTCTTTTTTTTTTTTTTTTGAGGTGACACACCTAGCTGTGTCACCCAGGCAGGAGTAAAGTGGTGCAATCATAGCTCACTGGAGCCTCAAATTCCTGGACTCCAGCAGTCCTCTCAAGTAGCTGGGACTACAAGCATGTATCACCATGCCCAGCTAGATTTTCTTTTGTAGAGACAGGGGTCTCACTATGTTGCCCAGCTGGTCTCAAACTCGTGGCCTCAAATGATCCTCCTACCTCGTCCTCTATAAAGTGCTGGGATTACAGGCACGAGTCACCACATCATCTACATGTTCTGAAGGCTGTAAAAGCAGTAGATAAGAAACTACCCACATCACTTAGGCAATTAAATTATAAACACATGGCCCCCAGAAATAAACAAACCCCAAGCACCATAAATTTGAAGAAAAATACACAAGCGTACATGGAAAGCAAATTGTTTAAAACCAACAGAGAGAAAAAGCAAAATATGAAATACTTGACAACAAAATAATGCAAAAAGGCAATTAGAAAGCATCTTGGACTAAATGAAAATAATAATATAAAATATGAAAATGGTGAGATGCAGGTAAGGTAGTACTTTAGTCATAGGAAAATTTATAACACTTTTCTATGCACATAGAAAAGAAGAAAAGTCTCAAAGCAATGACCTCAGCTTCCACCTTAAAATACTGAAGAAAAACAAACAAACAAACAAACAAAACCTAAAGTAAGCAGAAGACTGAAATAGTAAATAAATACCAGAGTGGAAATAAATGAAATAAAAACCAGAAAACAACAAAGAAAACCAATAAAACCAAAAGCTTGTTTTCAGAGACTTAAATAAACAAACAAACAAACAAACAAACAAACCTCCAGCCAGACTGATAAGGAAAAAAAGGTTGAAAATATACATTGCCAATATCACTCTCAGGAATGGGAGCAGTGATACCACTACAGGATTTCCACAAATTTTATGAACAAAGTTATGCCAATAAATTCAGCAACTTAGAAGAAACAAACTCCTTGAAAGAAAAAAACTCACTCATCAAAGCTCACTCAAGAAGAAATAAATAATCTGAATAGACCTATATCTATTAAAGAAATTGAATTTATGGTCAAAAACCTTGCCACAAAAACAATCCCAGGGGTAGCAACACTGGTGGAAGTACATCAAACATTTAAGGAAGAAATAGCACAAATTCTACAAAAACTCTTCCAAAATATCAATGAAGAGGAAATACTGCCCAACTCATTCTATGAGGCCAACATTATTCAAACACCAAAACCACACAGAAAATATTACAAGAAAACTACAGATCAATCTCTCTCATGAACATAGATGCAAAAAATTACTGGTACATTTTTAACAAGTTGAATTCAATAATATTAATATATTAAAAAGACAATAAATGATGACAATGTAGTATTAATCCCAGGAATGCAAGGTTGGCTTACCATTTAAAAATGTGTAACTCACCATTTTAATATACAATGGTAGACAGTCTAATTGTGTTTCCCAATGACACCCACTTCTAAGTATTCACACTCTTAAGTGTGGGCTGCATTTGTTGACTTGTGTCTAATAAATAGAATATGGCAAAAATCATGGGATACCACTTCTGAGAAAACATTAAAAGACTGTTTCTTCTATATTGGTGCTCTCTCCCTCACATTTCCTCTCTCTTAGATCACTAGCCTTGGGAAAAGCCAGCTGTCATGTTTTGAGGCAGCCCCATGTAGAGGCACATGTGCAGAAGGACTAAGCCCTGCAAACAGCCACATGAGTCAAGCCTTCAAGACTAACCACAGTCCCAGCCTACAGCTTGAGACCAACTTCATGAGAAACCCTGAGCCAGACACAGCCAGCTAAGGAACACCTGTATTAGAGAGCCACAAAAATTGTGAAAGAAAAACATTTGTTGTTTTAAAATACTAAGTTATGGGAAAATTTGTCATGCAGCAATAGATAACTAATACACAGATTTTTTTTTCAAAAAATCATTATGATCTCAATAGCCTCAGAAAAAGCATTTGACAAATTCACCATCCATTCATGATAAAAACTCTCAACAAACTAAAAACAGAACAAAACTTCTCAACCCTATACAGAGCATCTACAAAAAAATTATAGTTAATGTCATACAGGAATAAGTCATGGTTGTCCACTTTCACCACTTTGATTCGGCACTGTATTATAAGTTCTAGACAATGTAATAAAGCAAGAAAAATAAATAAAGTCATCCACATGGTAAAGAAAAAGACAGATTCTATTCACAGAAGTCATACATAAAGTCCAATGAAATCTAGTTTTTTTAAAAAGCCATTAGAGTTATTAAGTGATTTTTTTTATCAAAGGTGCAAGATACAAGAACAACATACAAAAATCATTTGTGTTTCTGAATACTAGCAACAACAAACAGAAATTTGAATTTTAAAAAACACTATAATAGCATCAAACAATATAAAACATTTAGTGATAAATATGACAAAATATGTGCAAGAACTGTACACAGAAACTGAATCATGGCTGAGAGAAGCAAACACCAGGGGGGCACAAAAGAGAAGGACTAATTCATGGGTCTTGAAATTCACTGTGACACTTTCAGGAAGAAGCTAATCTCTGTTTCAGCCATTCGATATAAGTAGTTTCTTATTTAACTTAAAAAGAGATATACGTATGTAAGTCCAGTAAGGTAATAAATTTATATAAAATGATAAAAGCAGGGGTTCGTTTGATACATGGATAATGGGAAAATGGTAGCTTGTTTGGACTCCATCCTTACCTTGAAAGTCAGTACTTTCCACAAACATAAACCACATAAAAAACATCTCTTAGTTCTCTTAGTGAATACGGAGAATTTTGATACTACATTCTATTTTCCATTCAAGATCTTTAAACTGTATTAGTAAATTAAGACTTTATCAGATAGACAACTCTATTTTTTTCCGAACTTAAAATATATGGGAAAAAATTTACAATAAAGTGTAACTTTGTAGTATATGCATACCAAACAGCCACAGAAGAAAAAATAATTAGCAAGAGTGAAATAACAAATGTCACTTCAGCAGAGGAAAGAAAAGCAGTAAGGGCATCATCAAAGCTGAAAGAATGAACTTAATTCCTATCGAGTTCATAAAATAATATAAACTCATATTAAGCCTTTCATTTCCTGCCTTTCATGCTACCAGCTCTGGCAAAACAAAGACTCGCAAAGTCATTTGCTGGCTTTAGGAGGGAGTGGAACTACAACTGGAAATTTTGACAGTTCTCTGAGTCTATACAATTTAAGCAAAAGAAATTGTTACAGAATCAATTAAAGACTTATCTCCATCGTTATGACTTAAGGGTCTTAATTAATATGTCCTGAATCAGGCAGCCTCTCATTTAATGGATCTTACTACAGCACACTTGATAAATGTAAAAATCAAGGGACACCATGCACTTGTGGAAAACCAACTTCTCGAAAGCATTCTACCATCGTGACAGAGGAGTGATAGCCGTGTCCCAACTGTTAAAAGGAAAAAATATTTAAACAAAATTTCTAAACCTAAAATATTTCCCACAAACATCATTAAACATCTCATCTTTATCATTTTTGCCATCTACTAGCAAATGACAAAATACAAGACCAGAAAACAATCAACATAAAACAAACTTCTTAAAAACAGTGTACTTTTACGTACACATGCTTATGGTTGTGATGTTACTACATTCAAAAACATATTTCTTGCTAGTTAGTTTCTAGTTCAGATATTAATTTAAAATATATCAATATTCCTTAGTGGTTTGCAGAGTATCATGTTTTCCAGGCACTCCACCAGAATACATTTGAGACTCAACACCTTCTTATCTAGTTCCGTGCAAACAAGGATGGTGTCTATGTTAGTACACCCTTTTCCTACAAGGCCTTGCTCAGTGCCTGGCCCTCAGTAAAGTTCAATAAGATTTTATTAAATAAATCAGATTTTGAAAGATTCATTCAAATAAGTACTGTTCATACTTTCTTGCCAAAAGAGCCAAAGCTCTGAGACATTTATTATCTGAAAGCTATTGTCAAAAAACAGTAATTTTGAAACAAGTAATAAATATATATTCATAAAATGCTATCAACAAGGTTTTTTAACTATAAGCTCATTGTGAAATCCTAAAATGATATACTCAATGTCCCTCACCTTTGAATCAACCGCTCCCCTTTGAGTGTGACTATGATGAGCTATCCAAAATTATGTTATGTCATATGGCACACGGGAGATTACCCTGAGTGGGCTAACCAGGTGAGCCCTTCAAAAGCAGAGCATTTTCACAAGCTAGTGGCAGAAGAGAAAGTCAGAGAGATGTGATCTGGCTAGCCTGTAAAAAAGCAAATGTTCATGCTATGAAATGTCTACAGGGACCACATGGCACAGAACTCCTAGGCAGTGTTTAAGAGCTAAGAACGGCCTTTGCCTGACAATTAGTAGAAAAACGGAGACCACTGTCCTACAAGCACAAGAAAACGAGTTCTTCCCACAGCTAGTGAGCTTGTAAGAGAACCCCAAGGCCCAGATGAGAACAGCAACCTCGGCCAACACCTTAACTTCAGCCCAGTGAGATCTTAGGAAAAGAAACCAGCTATGTGAAGCCCAGACATCCAAACTACAGAAACTGTGAGATAGTAAAAGCCAGTAAGTATGTGGTAATTTGTGACACAGTAATAGAAAATGAATACACTCATTTTACTGAAACTGCTTGAAGTACACTGACATTTGAACAGAATGTTCTTAGCAGCACTGTTGCAGATACCACTTTCCAAATGTGATATACTATATTAGATCCAGGAGAAAATAAGCAATGATCCTCATGACTAGTATCAATATATGACCGTGTATTGAGACTTTTCTGCACAACATCACTCCATTAAAATTTTAAAGCTTATTAATAAGTTTTCCACATAATGAAGTTTATGCACAATTTATGCTGGGTCTCAGTTTCACAGTGGTTCGTGTGAATAATACTGGTATCAACACCTGCTTTGTATATGCATCTTCATCCAGGAAAGTAATCTATACTGAAGTTTTCCACATAGGGCAATGTAACTGTTCTGGAAACATTTCAAGTTTCCAATATTTGGGACAAGCTATTTAAACGTGATCTGGCTATCTCTGTTAACCACAAGCACAACAGAAAACAGAATCCAGGCCCTTCATAAAGATACAGGGAATCAGCCCTGTGGAGCTCACAAGCTTGGCCGGCCATTCACCCTGCAAACCCTGAATAGAAAAACAAGGGGCTGATTTAAAGAAGAACCTAGGCAAGGTGATATAAGAGTAGTGCTCACTCCCTGCAGAAAGCTGTAATTTCTGGCAGCCTTTAGAATAAAATTACTGGAGTACCCAAGGTGCATGAAGAGAAAAGTGAGAGAAACGTGAAGAGAAAAGTGGTTCTACTCCCCAACACCCAAATCTTTAGCTGAATGCTTCCATCAACCTGTCCGCAATCTAAATAAACACTTCCCCCCTTCCCCAAACAGAATCTGTCTTTCTGCCCACAACAAAATGCTTATGGTCAGTGCAGTAGAAAGTCTTAGTAAAAGATAGAACCTCATATAAAAGGAAACTCAGGGACAGAAGCATGATCTGTCAAATTGTAAAAAAAAAAAACTCAGTAAGAACTCAACCTTCAAAAAGGCAGAATTTTCCAACCACCAAATGGTAGCCCTTTTATCCACTAATTTTCATGTGCACCTCAAGTGCCCAGATTTTGCCTGTGTTCCAGTTATCCACTAAGAAAAAGAAGAAATCCTGGCTATTACCAAAAAACTAAGATCCTTTCAAAACTGTCAGGGACAATGCTGGAAAGACAACAGAATCTGCCTAAAGGGGCTCCCACTGGCCAAACTGTGATTATTTATTTGAGCATCAAAAGGAAAACTACGGTTAAGTGAAAGAAACTGAGATGCTGAATGAACCATAATGAGTTCATTATGATTTCAAAAGGGAAAAGTTACTATGAAGGGCAAATGGCAGTTATAATATAAAAGGATAAATGAATTAGGACATGGTTGATTTTAATATATAGAACTGTGAGAAAGCCAAGCAGTGCTAGAAAAAAGTAGGAAGTGTACCAAGAATAGAAATGGCTGATCAGGGCCTGCGGGGAGAGGGTCAGGCAGCACGAGTATAGAAAGACGAGTAACACTGCACATTCCAAGGACAACAGACCAAGTGGATATAATACCACAACAGGATACAGGTAGGTGATGGTGCCTAGGCCATGTTTTACAAAGTATACATCCAGTGGAGAAACACAGATTACAAACAAAACCTATGTGAACCAATGTGAAAAGCAATTTTTTGAAAATAAGCTAAATAGTAATAACACAAATGAAATTAAAGCCTTAAAAAGAAAACTCAGCTTGACTGCCAACCTGTGCCTTAGATGTGAATAACTTACTTGGAAAAAGCAACCAAGACCCCAACAGCCAACAGCTCAGTTAATGTAACCCTGGGTTTTCTGAGAAGGCATTGTTCTACCTGTGGCCCTATAAAGATTACAAAACCCCAAGAAGATACAGAAAATATTATTGCTGAACCTCCTGTAAAGACTGTAAATAAGTAGATCTATATACAACCCTAGGAAGGTACAAAAAGGAATATAGAAATACTAATGAAATTAATTAAACCCACAGTGTTGGTGTTTTAAAAGATGGTAAATGTAAGTATAGTAATATAATTTGCAATAATTATATTTGTGCATGTTTTCTCTGTTTAAAAGTATCTGAAATAAG
This sequence comes from Mirza zaza, assembly GCA_008750895.1. Lineage (NCBI taxonomy): Eukaryota > Metazoa > Chordata > Mammalia > Primates > Cheirogaleidae > Mirza > Mirza zaza. The sequence goes on from VSMD01092776.1 coordinate 19,517, forward strand.
GTTAACATAGTAGTATATAAAATTAAGGAACTTAATTAAGCCAATAATCAATGCTTAAATAGAAAGAGACAAATTGGTTTCTAAATTACATTTATTAGCTACATATATTTGTAAGGATGTGGGCACTTGGCCAAATACAAAGGCCAAAGCTGTGAATGTTCTAGGCACAGGGGTCCCTCTGACATTCACACGCCATCAGCTTTCGCTGTCCTTTACACATATGTCGTTAGTGTCCTCCGTCTGAAGAAACTTCCTCCCACACCAACCCACGTCTCAAAAGTTACCTTTGTCCAGAAGACCTGGATTAAATCTCAAGGCTAAAAATCTTTATAAATCCTTTATAAAGAATTCACCTCAGTTGACTGTGCATTTAGTCAGCTCCAGTATTCTGAATGCTTTGGATTGTCATTATTCTTCTTGTGATACTTAAACAACCTGTCTGTCTCCTCCACAGGGCAAGGACTGTGTCTTATATTCATCTTATAGCCCCCAAGAGTACCTTTCCCACCAAATCTCCTTTTGAAGAGCCTAGTGAAGGTTTGCTGACTAACTGGTGGAAAATAATGGACTTCCACAAGTTCGAAGTGGTTTTCTCAAGCCATGAGGCCAGAAGAAAGCAAGTTTGGCACCTGTGTGCCCAAGGCCATTGGCAGTAGATAGTTGTGCTCTCAGGACTGTGCGAAGACAAGACATTCCAATAATAGTGGGAATAAAGAATATGTTTTCTCTATGACTGCATTTTTTCACACTGTTGTTCCATTTAGAAACTGAAGTGGCGAAATTCATGTAAGCAGTGATTCTCATGGTGTTTGAAAGCAGATTTAAAAAAAAAA
>VSMD01092778.1:0-10519 GCA_008750895.1 Mirza zaza
GATTTCTTTTTTTTTTTTTTGAGACAGAGTCTCACTTTATTGCCCAGGCTAGAGTGAGTGCCGTGGCGTCAGCCTAGCTCACAGCAACCTCAAACTCCTGGGCTCAAGCAATCCTGCTGCCTCAGCCTCCCAAGTAGCTGGGACTACAGGCATGTGCCACCATGCCCGGCTAATTTTTTCTATATATATTAGTTGGCCAATTAATTTCTTTCTATTTATAGTAGAGATGGGGTCTCGCTCTTGCTCAGGCTGGTCTCGAACTCCTGAGCTCAAATGATCCGCCCACCTCGGCCTCCCAGAGAGCTAGGATTACAGGCTTGAGCCACCGCGCCCGGCCAAGAGAGATTTCTTTATATATATCTATATTTAGTTGTCCAGATAATTTCTTTCTATTTTTAGTAGAGATGGGCTCTTACTCTTGCTCAGGCTGGTCTCGAACTCCTGAGCTCAAATGATCCACCCGCCTCGGCCTCCCAGAGTGCTAGGATTACAGGCGTGAGCTACTGGTGACGCCTGGCTGCAGAGAGATTTCTGAAAATTAGATTCTTAATGTGGATACTGAATTCTCTCCTGTTTAACTTCCTTTCGTCCCACTTAACATTTTTATTTCTAATTTAACTTTGGCTGAGGGTAACGTTGTAGCCTCAGCTTAGTATATTCTGGTATACTTTGGTACGTGTGTATATATATATAATTTTTATATTACATATTATATATATAAAACATATATATAATTTTTTGAGAGGTGGGTCTCACTCTGTTGCCTGGGCTAGAATGCAGTGGCATCATCATAGTTCACAGCAATGTCAAATTCTCGGGCTCAAGCAATCTTCCTGCCTCATCCTCTTGCCTCAGCCTCCTAAGTAGCTGAGGCCAGAGGCGCATGCCACCAAGCCTGGCTAATTTTTCTATTTTTTTGTAGAGACAGGGTCTCACTCTTGCACAGGCTAGGCTCGAACTCCTGGCCTCAAGCAATCCTCCTGCATTGGCCTCCCAAAGTGCTAGGATTATAGGCATGAGCCACCACGCCCAGCCTGTATTTTATTTTTAACCTTTCTGAGCTATTTTGGCAAAGATACATCTCTTGCACACAATATACAATAGGACGCTGTTTTATCATCCAATGTGAGAATCTTTTTTCAATTATAAGAGTAGGTTTATCCCATTTGCATTGTTGATATTCCTGTATATTAGTCTTAATTCTGTCATCTTATGCTATGTTTTCTCTCTTAATGCTCCCTCTGTTTTCTATGTTTTATTATTAATATATGTATTTTTTTGTTTTCTTTGGTATGCATATGCGTGTGTACATGTGTTTGTAATTTTGTCTGATGTTTTGAAGAGTTATGGTCTGTTTTTAATTTTTCTAGTAGTTGCATTTATATCAATTTCTTTCTCTGCCAAGAGAAAAAAACCTTCAAATGTAGAGAAAGAGTTGTATTCTCAAAGGCTTAGCTTTAGCACCACAGTTCTGTCTTCACCATCTTGGTGTTTTTCCTCAGCATGAAAGATGATGATAGCCTCGCCCTGAAGCCAAAGCTTCAGAGTAATCAAGGTACTCGATGTGCCACCGAGATGCTGCCTGAGCCAGCCACCTACTTCAAAGAGCTATCGGTGCCACAAAGGCGTGTGTATCGCATCTCTTCTTTCAAAACTCTATGTGAATATCTTTCCTTCTGCAGCCAGCATTTGTTCCAGCATCTTTGATGTGCTGTCCATTTCTACACACAGTATTCTGAGAAGACATAGGAGGAGATGCCATGAATTGAAAGCGTCGACTCTTTTTGCTGTTTGTTTCTGTACGTATCAAGATTAGAAGCCAGGTTGTCACCTGACAGCTGGTCTTTGTGAATACAGTGGTGTGTGTGGTTAACATTCACATGCAAGGTTTTTTGGTTTTAGTCTTAAATCTGTGAATTGATGCTGGTTGATCAGTCAGCATACCAAAAGATAATGGCACACTCAAAAACAGGATGGTTTTAGGAAGGCTTCTTTTTTTTTTTTTTTTTTTTTGAGACAGAGTCTCACTTTGTTGCCCAGGCTAGAGTGAGTGCCATAGCATCACCCTAGTTCACAGCAACCTCAATCTCCTGGGCTCAAGCAATCCTGCTGCCTCAGCCTCCCGAGTTGCTGGAACTACAGGCATGCGCCACCATGCCCCGCTAATTTTTTTGAATATATATTTTTAGTTGGTCAATTAATTTCTTTCTATTTTTGGTAGAGATGGGGTCTCGCTCTCGCCCAGGCTGGTTTCGAACTCCTACCTCGAGCAATCCGCCCACCTTGGCTTCCCAGAGTGCTAGGATTACAGGCGTGAGCCACCAAGCCCGGCCTTAGGAAGGCTTCTTTACAGAGGGACTATTTACAGACATGTGGATGTAGAAGCACCTCAGGGATAGTGCAATAACCTGGGTAAGCAGTAGCAAAGATACTACCACCAATAGGCCTGAAGAAAAAAGGGGAGAGGGTGGGGTCAGGGTCATTAAAAGAGAGAGAACTAGCAGAGTGAGCCCCCCTGGGAGAACCAGTGCACCCTCCTGTTGAAGGATGCATCCAACCCATGGTGACTCACAGGCAGGAAACCAGGGGAATAAGTGCTCTGATCTCACTCTCTTCCTTCTCCATTTCCTGCTGGGGATCCCCATTACTGAACCCAATTGGAAGTTAGAAACTCATTCATCTAATTTTGCAAAGAACTCCAGTGATAAACAAAACAAAAACCCATCAAGCATGTTTCCCTGCATGCATCTTTTGAAAATATGTGGAGAGCTGACTCATACTCTACACACCGGTGGTGCACCCATTAGAAGTACTTTCAACTACCAGGAATAATGAACAAGTTACAGTGGCTTTAAACATAGAGGAATTGGCTTCTGTACTGTAACCTGATGTCTTGAAGTAAGCAGCCACTGACATTCATTCAGTGGCTCAGGAATGTCAGTGCTGGTGTCTCTAGAATTCTCTCAGCCTTTTACCTGGTACTGGTTGGGTCACATTTGGAAGATGGCTGCCAAGTTAGGAGAAAGAAGGGGGGAGGGGCGCGACCATATGCACCTATTTTATTAAGAAAAATTTTCAACAAGTACCCTTAGCAGACTTCGCATAATGTTTCATTGGCCGGAACTGGGTTTCATGGTCTCCTACAGGAACAAGGGAGACTGGAAAAGTGGGAAATGGGCTGATCATGCTTGATTTAGACCACCTGTAATTAATTGCCTGAGACTAGAAGCTTCGGTGCATGGATCAACCTCAGGGATCTGTTATCAAGAAGGAAGGGATGAAATGAATTTTTGATCAACAATGAATGAGGCTTGCCACAAGTGGTTTTTTTTCCTTTTTTCTTTCTTTGAGACAGAGTCTCGCTCTGTTGCCCAGGCTAGAGTGCTATGGCATCATCCTAGCTCACAGCAACCTCAAACTTTTGGGCTGAAGCGATCTTCCTGCCTCAGCCTCCCGAGTAGCTGGAACTACAGGCATGCGCCACCATGCCTGTAGTCCTAATTTTTTCTATATATGTAGGCTAATTTTTTCTATATATTTTTAGTTGGCCAATTAATTTCTTTCTATTTTTTTAGTAGAGATGGGGTCTTGCTCTTGCTCAGGCTGGTTTCGAACTCCTGACCTAGAGCAATCCACCTGCCTCAGCCTTCCAGAGTGCTAGGATTACAGGCATGAGCCACCACGCCCGGCCCACAAGTGGTTTTATTCAACAATAAATCCAATTGTCTGTTAGTGTTCATTTAGGACAGCAATTGCTCTTTCACATTGTGTGCCACTGATTTTATGTGACATCCCAAAGTGTCATTTGATCAAGTAATTTTGCCAAGAGCTTGCCTTGCTTTTCCTCTGATTACCATATGTCTCAGCAGCCTATGACTCAATTTACAAGTCATAGTGTGAATTGTGTTGGTTTTCACTATAAGTTAGACAAGTTTAATGATTTTGTTTCAAAACCATTAAATTCAAAGATCAAAGGTTTTGATCTTTTCTGTCTTTAGTGAGAAAATGCATCCATATTATGCTGGACTTTATAGTACCCATAATCTAGAAAAACTTGATTATAGGATTTGATGTGAACTTGATTATAGGGTCTGATGTGAATGTGATGTGAATGGGCTTCAATGCCACTATTTGACAAAGTTTCATGATAGATGATGCCTTGGGGACTAGAGGAAATGCATTACTAGCTAACAAAATCCCATTTTTGGCTATTCATTCCCATACTGTATCTTTCTGATTCACATTTTCTTCCCTACTTGTATAAAATCATCTCATTCTACATACTTATCTGCCTTAGTATATATATAATCAATTTTATATTGCAGTATTTTTGTTACTATTTGCAATACTATTCTTATTCTTTAATGAACCTCTTTCAAGCTATAGATCCATCTTTATGATTTGGGGCCATGCTGTCATTATTACATATAACATAATATAATAATAATAGTAATGATAAAACAGAAATATAACAAATGTAAACAATAACATTAAAATGGTGTGAGAAACATTTTAGCAAGTTGAGCTACAGTTAATGACATTCTTTTTACTAAATATGAGCTGAGCTGAACTGGTCAACTCAGATCTGGTGGCACAGGTGCACACCATAAGACCATCATAATTGTTACAAAGGTAATGGGATTTCTATGGAAATTATCATTGATCTCACATTTATGAAATGTATGTGAACAAAATTGCTTGTCTGTGTAGCAAGCCCTGCCTGTGCCCTGCTCGTATCCTCTTTGCACTCATAATTCTCACATGAGGCTTCTCACTGCAAACACAGGCAACTCAGCCTGGGGGATGTCTCTGGGCACAGGCCCATGCTCCATGGGCACACAGGGCAGGCTGGAAGTGCCCCTACATGCAGCCTTTAGCCTGTAATGGGCTGAGGTAGACACAGAAGTATGTTCCAGACAGTATCCAGAGGTCCCAGTAAAATTAAGCCACAGTTACCCACCATAGTCATCATCACACCCTGTGTTAATGTCCTTCCCTCCCCCATCCACCTTATTCTGTCTCCATGAGTGCTTCCTGGGATCACCCAGGAAACACGTGCACTCAAATCTTTGTCTCTGGGGTTGCTTCTGGGAAAAATGAACTCGAGGCAGTTTTTTTCTCTGAAAGATCCCTGCTGGCCATGAGAGTTCACTTTAGGAAAAACTGCTCTAGACGACGCTGCTTATTTCACAAATGAACAGACTGTGGCCCAGAGCAGGGTCCCCAATGTGCCTGGGGTTACTCTGTGGTCAAGGTAGGCCCAGTTGGCCCTGGCATTCCCTGTGATGGAACCAGCATAGGCCAAGGAGGGTCTGACCAGATCTCCCCTACCTAAGCATGCATGCAGGTGCTTCCCCTTCTAAGACTTACCTGGAAGACCTACAGGAACCTGCTGGCATAAGCTGGGGCAGGAGGGGAATAAGAAGGGGCAGCTAAGGCCAGAAGGGGTCTCTGGCCAATTGAGGGGCTGGCCTGACCACTCTGTACCCCCTCTCTCCTGGGCCCTCCAGCTTGCACTGCCAGCTCTTGTGTGGTACTGCTGCCCCCTGCCCCACCGCTGAAATGAAGGGTTTTCTGGGTCTTTCTTTCCCTGGTCACGTATTAAAAAGTCCTCACCTAAGAAGGTCCTCACCTCCCATATACAGATGCTTTTCTTTCTTTTTTCCTTCCTTCCTTCCTTCCTTCCTTCCTTCCTTCCTTCCTTCCTTCCTTCCTTCCTTCCTTCCTTCCTTCCTTCCTTCCTTCCTTCCTTCCTTCCTTCCTTCCTTCCTTCCTTCCTTTCTTTCTTTCTTTCTTTCTTTCTTTCTTTCTTTCTGACAGAGTCTCACTCTGTTGCCTGGGCTAGAGTGCCATGGCGTCAGCCTAGCTCACAGCAACTTCAAACTCCTGGGCTCAAGCAATCCTGCTGCCTCAGCCTCCCAAGCAACTGGGACTACAGGCATGCGCCACCATGCCCAGCTAATTTTTTTTCCTATATATTTTTAGTTGGCCAATTAATTTCTTTCTATTTTTAGTAGAGACGAGGTCTTGCTCTTGCTCAGGCTGGTCTTGAACTCCTGAGCTCAAACAATCTGCCCACCTCAGCCTCCCAGAGTGCTAGGATTACAGGCGTGAGACACCACGCCTGGCCATACAGATGCTTTTCCACTTACAATGGGGTTACTATGTTCATCATAAGTTGAAAATATAATAAGTCAAAAATACATTTAATACATCTAAACTACATTAGCCTACAGCTGGACAAAATCATTTCTAACACAAAGCCTATTTCATAATAACGTGTTGAATATATCATGTAATGTATTGAATACTATACTGAAAGTGAAAAACAGAATGGTTGTATGGGTACACAAAGTACACATTCTATAGAATGTGTATTGCTTTTGCACCAACACAAAGTCGAAAAATCGTAAGTCGAACAATCATAAGTCAGGGACCGTCTGTATACACATGCATGCTTCTCTCTGGGATTAGGTCCTAGGTCTGTGGATCTCAAGGAAACTATGAGATGGATTCATGTCCCATAGAAGAAAGCAGGTTTCTTTCTACTTTAGCTTTTCCTGTTTCCTATGAGAGAAGCTTTTGACCCTGTCAAACCATTTCCAGAAGAAGACATTGGCTTCTGACCCAGCTTTCTAAATGATGTAATGATCTGTTCCAAATCCATGGACCTTTTCTTATTTCTATTTGACAGACTGGGAACCCTAAGGCCAAGAAAGAAGATACATCATGAACCCCAGGCCTGACTCCCAGACAGTGATCTTGCCATCCCAACTTCAGAGCAGGCTTTGGAGGGAGTTTGTTTAAACCACAAACCTACCCTCACAATCACCCACCACCCCAAGATGAGCAGGGCCTGTTGAGGTCATGGTCCTGCTGGTAAAGCCACCTGCCCTCTTGGCTGTGTCCTGCCCATGTCCCTCCACCTCAGTTTTTATGGGGCCAACTGGATGTCATTCAAGGGAACTGGAGCATGAGAGTCCAAGGCCAGCTCCTGGGTGAGGAAATGCATTTCTATAACATTTACTGAATTCTGCAGTAGGCAGGGCCTTAGGCTCACTTGGGGACCTGATGGGGTGTGGGGACGGATGGCAGTGAATCTCATGGATCCCTCCCTCCTGCAGGAAGCTCATAGGCTGACAAGGGGGATGATTCACTTGTTAGAAAATAGAGTATACTAACGGCAACAATGATAATACCTGTGATGGTGTAAAAACACGCCTACCCGTTTCTTTCATACTCTTCTTATCAAAAGTGGTGATCTAATTTCCTTCCCTTTGAAAATGGGCCAGCCTTAGGGACTTGCTTCTAATAGATAGAATATGAAAGAAGTGATAGTGTATGATTTCTGAGGCTAGGTTACAAATGATAATACAGCTTCTACCTAGCTTTCTGGGGGGATGTTCACCCTTGAAACCCAGCCACCATATTGTAAGGAGGCCCAGACCAGATGGAGAAGCCATGTATAGGTGTTCTGGTCAGTAGCCCCAGATTGACAGCCAGCCTCAATTGCCAGATGCGTGATCGAACATGCTTTCAGATGATTCCCACCTCAAGCCTTGTGTCTTTCCATTGATGGGCTATCCTTGCTAAGTTCTGCCCGAATTATAGATTCATGAGCAAAATAAATGCTGCAGTAAGCCCCTAAATTTGGGGGTTGGTTTATTATGCAGCAATAGATAACTGGAACCATACTTAAGTGTACTGAGTATTTACTAGGAGCTAAATATGTTACATGATTCTAATCATATATTTTTTTTTTTTTTTTTGAGATAGAGTCTCACTTTGTTGCCCAGGCTAGAGTGCTGTGGCGTTAGCCTAGCTCACAACAACCTCAATCTCCTGGGCTCAAGCAATCCTACTGCCTCAGCCTCCCGAGTAGCTGGGACTACAGGCATGCGCCACCATGCCTGGCTAATTTTTTCTATATATTTTTTTAGTTTGCCAATTAATTTCTTTCTATTTATAGTAGAGACGGGGGTCTCGCTCTTGCTCAGGCTGGTTTCGAACTCCTGACTCCTGCCTTGGCCTCCCAGAGTGCTAGGATTACAGGCGTGAGCCACCGCGCCTGGCCTCCAAATGATCTTATTAGGTAGATATGGGATCTCCATCTTATGGAGAATGAAGCTCAGAGCAATTGAGTGACTTGACTGAACTTAGAGCTTGTAAGTGGCAGAAACAGGACGGGAGGCAGCAGTGTGCTGGTAAACGTTTAACAACCAGTTCTCTGGTCGTGGTGGGGAAGCCATGGTTTGTAGTGCTTTCCAATTTCCATGGTGTAAATTCTCCCACCATGGCTGACTGCAAGCTACTGGAGTGGAAAGTGAAATTGGGAAGAGATGTGCACAATCAGCTCTCCAAGCTTCTAGTATACCACTGAATGGAAGCTGCCAACCCTAGAACCCAACCGTACAGTCCTCTAAAAACAGATGGTTGGAAGAGCTCTGAGGAGATGACAGAGATGGTATGACTGGTGAGGGCTGCTCAGGGGGGTCTCCATTGAAATACAGTCTCAGCTGTGGAAAAGTCATTTTGGGCATTCATTCATCCTATTTACTAAAAACTAAGTGCCAGACATTATTCTAGTCATTGATCATTAACAGAAAAAATACAGACAAGCTGATCTCACGGAGTTTTCTTTTTATCCTAACAGAGGCGGGGTGACTCAAAGGCACAGGTTAAATTCAGAAGTTGGAGTTATTCTGGGAGTGGGCGCTAGAAAGGGAAGTGGAGCTCACACTGACCTTAGCATGCCACAGGCAGGCTTCCGGAAGGGAGATGGCTTGGGCCGGTAGCTCCCTTCTGTCTTCTGGCCCCTCCCTTTTGGGAAACCCCTGTCAGAAAAGTCTCAAGTCTCTTAGATTGGGAGTCCCCCTCCCAGCCCAAGGAAGCCACCTCCGCAGCAGGAGAGGAGGGCATGTAGGTTCCTAAAGCTACCTCCTACCACTCCCCTGCCCCATTCTCACCCCTCCATCTGTTGGTGAGATGCCTCCTGAAGTTGGCCTGAGGTTCCTGGGAGGCTGATTCTACTAGAAACGTTAACTGGGACCCTATCCTCAGGACCAGCAATACAGATAAGAATCAGAGCACAATCCCCAAATAATATCTTTTTTATTTTTTATTTTTTTAGAGACAGAGTCTCACTCTGTTGCCCAGGCTAGAGTGAGTGCTGTGGCATCAGCCTAGCTCACAGCAACCTCAAACTCCTGGGCTCAAGCAATCCTCCTGCCTCAGCCTCCCGAGTAGCTGGGACTACAGGCATGCGCCACCATGCCCGGCTAATTTTTTGTATGTATATTTTTAGTTGGTCAATTAATTTCTTTCTATTTTTAGTAGAGACGGGGTCTCACTCTTGCTCAGGCTGGTTTCGAACTCCTGACCTAGAGCAATCCGCCTGCCTAGGCCTCCCAGAGTGCTGGGATTACAGGCATGAGCCACTGCGCCTGACCCTCAAATAATATCTTCAAATTTGGAGCTGACTCTTAACTGGGGTGTGGGGGTGGGATGAAAAAAGAAAACACAAAAAACCTTTCAATCCAAAAATTTCTGTGCTCTTCAGGGAAGAAAGACCTTGTCTAAGGCACAGCCTCATCGGAAAGAGAATTATGAGGAATCTCTCTTTTTCCAACATCATCCCAACTTGTGTGGTTTCATCTAAGGAAGGGGATTTATTTTTGATATACAAGATTTAAAACACTTAAAGCATGACATGTAAAAATTTTTAAAAGATATGACAATGTGAAGAATTAAGGTTTCTTGAAGTCTTGGCAGAGTGGGGGACAAGTCATGAGGGTGATGACACACGTAGCAGGGCATAGTTGAAACCAGACTTCAGAGGTCTCTGCTCCTAAAGCCACTGGCTGGACCAACACAGGGAAGAGATCCTCCCAGCAACAAGTTTCTCCACCCTGCTCCTCCTAGACTCCATCAGGTCTTTTTCTCAACTCCCAAGGCTACCCTAGGCTGTCTTCCAGTCGATTAAAGAAAATTGTGGGTCTGCTTTTTCTATAAAATTATCTCTCTCTTGCCATGGGAATACCTTTTTTTCTTTTTTTTTTGAGACAGAGTCTCACTTTGTTGCCCAGGCTAGAGTGAGTGCCGTGGCGTCAGCCTAGCTCACAGCAACCTCAAACTCCTGGGCTCAAGCAATCCTCCTGCCTCAGCCTCCCAAGTAGCTGGGACTACAGGCATGTGCCACCATGCCTGGCTAATTTTTTCTATATATATTAGTTGGCCAATTAATTTCTTTCTATTTATAGTAGAGGTGGGGTCTCGCTCTCGCTCAGGCTGGTTTTGAACTCCTGAGCTCAAATGATCCGCCCCCCTCGGCCTCCCAGAGTGCTAGGATTACAGGCGTGAACCACCGTGCCCGGGTCTGCTTTTTCTATAAAATTATCTCTCTCTTGCCATGGGAATACCTTTTTTTTTTGAGACAGAGTCTCACTTTGTTGCCCAGGCTAGAGTGAGTGCTGTGGCATCAGCCTAGCTCACAGCAACCTCAAACTCCTGGGCTCAAGCA
>VSMD01092780.1:0-17667 GCA_008750895.1 Mirza zaza
AGAGAGAGAGAGAGGAGGGTTCTACTAGGCAAGGAAATAGACTCTCATCCAGACCCTGCCACAGAACACGTGGCTGGCTCTGGCAATGAAACGTGAACAAAGGTGACATGTGTCCCTTCTAGGTGGAGGCCTATAAAGCCTGTTCCGCTATCATCTTCCTGTCCCCTTGCCATAGAGGATTATAAGGATCCAGGTGGCCTAGGGTCCCTCACCTGGAGCCAGGATGACAGACAGCAGGGTCCCCCCTGGCCATGACAGGTCTGCAGCACAGGCCAGATATGAACACGTGTTGTTTTAAGCCACTGAGCTTCGGAGGCTGTTTGTCACTAACCCATGCCAACCCTCTCGCTGACAGCGTCCCTGTCCCTTCTCCACGTGCCGTGACTTCCGAGCACATGGAACGACCTCTCACCTCCATGCCTGTGCTCATGCTGGCACACTCATATCGTCTTGCAGGCAATGCCTCCTCCAAACCCAGACCACAGACAGCTCCTCCATGAAGGCTCCTCTGAGCCCTGGGGCAGGAGCCAGCGCTCGCTCTCTCTCTCCTTTGGGCTCGGCTCAGAAAAAACATTTAAGGAGACACGAGTGAAGGTCTGTGGCCAGACACGACTTGACTGTGATCGTTTACCAGTTGAAGTAACCCCGGTTGGGAAAAGCCTGCAGCCTTTCCCTCTTCATTCCAGGAGACGCCAATTGTCCCTGCAGAGTGGCAGAGGCACGCTAGACAGTCCCCCACGCCGCAGTGTGCCAGGCTGGCCTGCAGCCCCAGGGAGGGACCTGGCATCTCCCCAAGGCGCTCAGGGCCTGTGCCAAGCGTCTGGCTTCGGGGGCTCGGGAAGGAGCTGCAGAGGCAGCGGCGGAGGGAAGAGGAGGCACATGGAGCAGCAGGAGGTGCCAGTGGCACCGCGCCAGGCACGGCAGCACTTACGCTGGCCATGGGAGTAGCTTGCGGAGCAAATGACACTCCTCCCTCTGGGAAGGAGACGAAACGGGACTGGGTGTTGTGCCAGACCATGGTGGGATGGGAAGGAGGAATGCGCCCTTCTGTCTCAAGCGGTGGTTCTTCACCGAGCGCACGTTAAAATTGCCTGGAGAGTTTTTAAAACTCGGATGCCAGGGCAGAATCCCAGACTGGTTAGACCAGAATCCCTGGGGGCGGGGCCCAGGCATCAGCGTTTTCCCAAAACTCTCTGTTCACTCACGTGCAGCCAGAGCTAACGATCACACTCTTCAGGATAGGAGGTGTCTGGTCTTCCCACAGGACCTGGAAGGCTGCTGGTAAATGCACGTGATTTATTCTGCTCCGTGTCTCACACCCTTAACAAATATGTATATCCTATAAAACTGACATTTTAAAATCAGGGAAAGAGGAGTTCGTTTTGCTCGATGACCTCTGTATGGGAGAGCTTGGTGGTACGTTATCTTACACGCATTGTTTCATTTCCTTGTCACATACATCCACCCAGGGGACGGCCACCTGCTTTGAGAAGTGAGAAAACTGAATTTTAAAGAAGTGAAATCATTATTTGTGCAGTTAACAAGCAGCAGTCCTTCTTCCTCTGCACCGGCGGTGGTGTATTGAGGTGCTGCAAATGTCTGATTCAAATATCACTTTCAAATGCACACTTAATTTTCAAAAGCCGTTGCATAGAAAAGCTCACGTGCAATTGTCTCACGCACCAAACTGCAACATGCCAGAGTCTCCCCGCGCACTGCCGTGCATGTCTGTGTTAGCTCGCGCCTGCACAGACCTCCGAGGAAGGATTCTTCCGGCATCTCTGTATCTACCAGGAACATCTGGAAAATGAGTTCACTGAATAGAATGAATAAAAGCACATGTTTTGGAAAATCAGGCATGGGCATGCTTGCACTCATATAAATCTGTTCCAGTGAGTATATTAGGGAAAAACACGTGCCCGGTATCCTTTGGGTAAACGCTGAGCAGGACAGCTGTGGCCAAGTGGCCATCAGGGCCTCAAGCCAGAACACTCACAAGACACAACGCAACCAAGTCCTTCCGCAGTGCTCGTGGGGTTTCCCGGCAAGTCCGGAGGCTTCTGCGACTTGACTAAGCTCTGACGAACAGGCCACAGTGTTACCAGGCACCCCCGGTAACAGACAAAGTGTCCGTGATAAAACTGGAACTTAAAACTCCGGTCCGCTATGCAAAGCAGAAGAAGTTTGGCCGTTCTGAAACTCACAGGATGCTCATTACTTTAATAATTAAGTCGTGTTATAGAATACTAGACAATGGGGTTTCTAAATCTACCAAAGCATCTTTGACTTCCTCCGAATTGTACATTTGCAATTCAGAAACACTCATGTACTGTCAATGATTCAAAGTTGAAACGGAGATTTTTGTGCTGTGCTTTCAAATGGTTTGCTCGGTTAAATTTGACAAATATCCTGAGATATTTAAAAACTACTCAGTGAGCTGTTAAAAACAAGTGTCGGCGCTAGAGAAGGTCGAGGCCAGGCGGTGGCCTGAGGAGCTGGCCGCAGCGTGCTCAGGCGCGGGCACAGACAGGACAGTGGGCCAAGCAGGTCTCCGCCCAGGCTGGGAGGGGTCAGCAGCACCCGCCCGTCCCCCCATGCTTGCTGGGGCTCTGCAGGGCAGAGAGGAGGTTGAGGCAGGGTTGCAGGTTAGCAGGTGGGTAAGGAGGCCCACAGGATCACCATTGATTTCTTCTTCCTCTGAGGCAGAAAATGAAGCTGTGATTGGATATTTAGGGGCATCATTATGGATGACAAGTTCCAGTTATTACAGAGAAATGTCATGGGCAAGTACTACCGGAAGTTTGGAAACACAAAAGGGAATCGACACACATGCCCACTTTTAATGAATGTATTTCTTTGGTAGGAAAACACATGGAACAGCTGCTACGGCAGATTCCTGGACTCAACATGGCAACGCAATAAAGAGGAACAGGCTGGCACCGCATTCCACCTGCCCCTCACGTGCACTGATTTGATTTCTGTGTATTGATTTTGCATCCTGAGACTTTACCAAATTCATTTATCAATTCAAGGAGTCTCTTGCTTGAATCCTTGGGGTTTTCTAGCTATAATATCATGTCATCAGCAAACAGTGAGAGTTTTGCTCTCTTTTGCTCCCATTTGGACGCCCTTAATTCCGCTCTCTTTTCTGATTGCTGTAGCGAGGACTTCCAGCGCTATGTTGAACAGAAGTGGAGATAGTGGGCAACCTTGTGTTGTTCCAGTTCTAAGTGGGAATGCTCTCAATTTTTCCCCATTCAGTATGATATTGGCTGTGGGTTTCTCATATATGGCTTGTATCGTTTTTAGGTAAGCCTCGTCTATGCCTATTATGTTGAGCGTTCTTATCATAAAAGGGTGTTGAATTTTGTCAAAGGCTTTTTCGGCGTCTATTGAGAGGATCATATGGTCTTTGTTTTTGCTTCTGTTTATATGGTGAATTACATTTATAGATTTGTATATGTTGAACCATCCCTGCATCCCTGGGATGAAGCCCACTTGGTTGTGATGAATTATTTTCTTGACAAGCACCTGGATTCGATTGGCTAGGCTTTTGTTGAGAATTTTTGCATCTATATTCAGAAGGGATATTAGTCTGTAGTTTTCTTTTTCTGTTGCATCCTTTCCTGGTTTTGGTATCAGGGTTATGTTTGCTTCATAAAATGTGTTGGGGAGAATTCCATCCTTCTCGATGTTGTGGAATAATTTCTGCAAGATAGGCACCAGTTCTTCTTTGTAGGTGTGGTAAAATTCAGGAGGGAAACCATCTGGTCCAGGACTTTTCTTTTTAGGAAGGTTTTTTTATTGCTGTTTCAATTTCAGTACTTGATATTGGTCTGTTCAGGAATTCTATTTCTTCCTGGTTGAGCCGAGGGAGGCTGTGTGTTTCTAAGAAATTGTCCATTTCCTCCACATTTTCCAGTTTGTGTGCATAGAGGTTTTGTAATATTCATAAATTATATCTTATATCTCCATGGCATCAGTTGTAATTTCTCCTTTATTGTTCCTGATGGAGCTTATTAGAGATTTTTCTTTTCTGCTTTTCGCATCACCAATGTCGTTAGCAGGGGTAAAAGTTCTGTTTTCTGCTTCCAGGAAAAGCTGTCAGGGAGAGGCTGGAATTGCCCCGCTCAGTCAGAAAGTCTGCGTGTGGGGGTGGGGCCGTCTGAGACCCACAGTCTGGAGCGGGCCTCGCTTCTTTCCACCCTCCCCAACTCCGAGGCTACTCCTGGGCCTCTGCCAGCAGGCCAGACCTCATGCCACCGGGCCTCCCCTGGCTGTGATGCCGGCCGGGAGTTTCCCTGCCCAGGAACGCCACCTGGGCTGGGTGCATATGGTCCCCCTGTGGGAGGAGGGTTGCCCTCTAGGACGCTGATCTGCCCCTGAAGGCACACACACCTCAGTAGGCTGTTCACGTATATCCCTTCTGTGCTCCAGGCAATGCGAGACCTGGGTGCACGGGATCTGGTCTGCAGGTCTGACCTCTGGGCCCAGGGTTCAATCCCTATCCCCACCAGGGAGAGGAGTGCCGGTCCCAATTCACCCACGGGGAGCCCAAGCTGGGTTGATGTCTCTCAGCCTCAGGGTCTGCCCTGTTCTCCTGGGATCACCGTGCCAGCAGCACCTGGAAGGGCTGACGGGTGGGGAGCTCACCTTCTGAGTTCCCCTCAGTTAGCTGTAGGGCCCCAAAAGGGAAGGTCCCATTCCCTGGAGGTGCCCCCTGTTGGTGTCTATATTGTCTCTCTTGGCAGCCGCGGATAGGGTCGGAGGAGGGGAGAAGGAAGAATATGGCGCCTGCCGCGCGGCTCGGGTCTGTGCACAGGGAAGTGCCCCGTGGGAGTTGGGAGCCTGGTGCCACGTCTGCTACAGGCTTACCGCTCACTGGTGGTGGCTGTCTCTGAGCTGGTGTCTGCAGGTCTCTCCACTTGCTGTGGAGCCCACAGGCAGTTCGACATGCAAGGGAGGGGGAAGTTAGCTGCCTCACCTACCCTTGCCACTGGTCTCCAGGCTGCTCCGGAGGTCTCTGCTTCCAGTTCTCCTCTGCGACCTCCTCCTGTGGAGTCTCCCGTGGTCTCAGGTACCCTCCTTCCGTCCAATGTATGCTCGTCTGCTTGTTTCTTTCTTCTGATTTCTCCTAGAATCTGACTTTTCTGCAGAGACGCTCTGTCTGTTGGTACTGCTCGTCCGCCATCTTGATTAATCCCCTAACATGTTGTCTTAAGATATGTGTTGATTTTTTTCTTAAATCTCAGCTCCTTTTCTTTCAACCATTGTCAAATCAGTTGAGATATTTTATGTCCTCTTCAAAGTTTTCACTTTCTTTCTAAAAGAGCAAGAAAAAATCATTCCATGATTACTTACTAAAAGTTTCCTAATTTCTTTCTTGACAGATAATGTTATCTAATGTCTTCTATTCTTGGTGCAATATTTAGAACACCTTGCATTTTTTCTACCTAAAAGAGTAAATTTAAGGCAGCTTTCAACTTTTTATCATTCAGTCTCCCTCTTTGATTTTTAATAAATGCTTTAAAACAAAACATTTGTTTTTCCTCTCTTTTCCGCGGTTCTTTTATTTCAGCATATTATGGAGGTATAAATGTTTAGGTTTATTGAAGTCTTTTATCCATCTTAAATTAATATTTGTTAGTGGTCAGAGATAGGGGTCCTATTTCATTCTTCTGTATGTGGCTATCCAGTTTTCCTGGTACAATTTATTGAACAGGGCTTCTTTTCCCTAGTGTATGTTGTTGTCTGCTTTGTCAAAGATCAGTTGGTTGTAGGTAGATGGTTTTATATCCCAGTTCTCTGTTCTGTTCCATTGGTGTATGTCTCTATTTTTGTACCAATACCATATTATATGTGTTATACTTTTATACACCTGGTAGTACAGTTAAGTTTGTTTAGACCAGCACCACCACAAACAAAGGAGTAACGTGTTACACTATGGATATGTTACATTACTAGGCAATTGGAATTTTTCAGCTCCATTATAAGCTCATGGGTCACTGTCAAATATGTGTTCTGTCATTGACTAAAATATCATTATGCAGAGCAAGATTGTATATAAATAACTTCTACAAGCCAATGATAACAAAAATAAACCAATTTTTAAATGGGCAAAGAAGTTGGATGGCCATTTTTTCTCAATAGATAATACACAACGGCCAACAAGCATGTTAAAAGATACATCACTAATGTATGCAAATTAGGGAAATGCAAATTAAAACCACAATGACGTATCACCCCACACTCATTAGTATGGTTCCTGTCAAAACACACACAGAAAGACAGAGAGAGAGAAAATGACCAGTGCTGGTGAGAATGTGGAGATCCTTGTTTTGGGATACTCGGGCACCGTTGGCAGGAATGTAAAATAGTGAAGCCACTGCAGAAAACAGTACAGCACTTCCTCAAAAAATTAAAAGCTGAAATACCATGTGATCCAGCAATTCCACTTCTGGGTATATATCCAAAAGAACTAAAGACAAGATATTGAGGAGGTATTTGTACACTCATGTTGATAGCAGCACTATTCACAATAACCAAGAGGTGAAAGCAACATGTGTCTATCGGTGGATGAACGGATAAACAAAATGCAATGTGCACAGACAACAGAAGATTAGTTAGCCTTAAAATAAGAGGAATTCAAGGTTCATCTACAACATGGGTGAAACTTGAGGATATTACGCTAAGCGAAACAAACCAAAAGTCACCAAAAGACGGATAGTGTATGATTCCACTCACACGAGGTATCTAAAGTAGTCAAGCACATAGAAAGAGAAAGCAGAATGCTGGTTGCCAGGGGCTGGGGGTAGGAAGATGGGAAGTTGCTGTTCAAAGGGTACAGAGTTTCAGTTTTGCCAAAAGAAAATATCCTGGAGCTCTCTTGCATGACAATGTGAGTACACTTAACACTAATGGACTGTGCACTTAGCAATGGCTAAGATAGTAAATTTTACATTATGTGTCTTTTATCAAAAATTTTTTTTTAAAACCTAAAGCACTTCCTCACAGCCACTTATATAATGAATGACAAATTCAGGTTTGTCTAACACTTCGGTTAAGGGTTCTTTCTGCTGTACGTACAATAGGGTTTTTGTTTTGAAAAAAATACAAAAAGCAAAAACACTGTAATCTGAAGAGTGCCGGAGTGACTATTATCAACATCGGGCAAAATAGACTAATAGAATCGAAAAGAGAAATAGATGATTTAGTAAATTTAGTTGAAAACTTTAATGTTCCTCTTCCTATAACTCTGTAACTAGCAGAACAGTGAGACACACCTGGCCTAACTATAGAGAACACTTCATCCAACAAGAGAATATATTCTTTTCAATTACACATTTTTCAAGATGGACTATATGCTAGCCCACAAAAAAAGTTTCAATAAATTTTAAAATTTGAAATCATCCAAAGTATGTTTTATGACCATAATAAAATTAAATTAGAAATTAATATCTGAACAAAATCTAGGAAATGCTCAAATATTTGGAAATTAAGCAATATACTTTTAAAGAATCCATGGGGCCAAGAAGAAGTTACAGAGAAAATTTAAAAATAAAACATATAAAAATATATGGAGTGTAGCTATAGCCATGTTTAGAGGAAAATGTATAGCTTTAAATATAGAAAAAGAAAAATATACCAAAAATTAATAATCTAATTGCTATCTCAAGAATCCGGAAAAGGAAGAATAAATCAAACACAGAGTAAATAGAAAGTAAATAGTAACAATAAGAACAGAAATCAATAAATTAGAAAAATAGAAAAACAAATAGAGGAAATCCATGAAACCAAAAGTCAGTTCTTTGAAAATTTACATACCCTTAGCTAGACTGACTAAGAAAAAATAAGAAAAAAGACACAAATTACCAAAGTCAAGGATGAAAAAACGAACTTCTCTACAGACCTACAGAAACTAAAAATATTGTAAGGGGACATTATAAGCAGCTTTATGCCAACAAATTAGGCAATTTAGGTGACATGGAGAAATTCCTAGGCAAAAATTACCAAAACTAATGCAAGAAGGAATACAAAATCTAAATAGCTATATATCAAGAAAAGAAATTGACTTAGTAATTAAAAATCTCCCCATGTAGAAAATCTCAGGCCCACACCGCTTCACTGGTGAGCTCTGTTAAACATTCATGGAAGAAAATACTGTTACACATAAACCCTCTCCTCAAATAGGCAAGCAAGGAAAACTTCCCAATTCATTTTATAAGGCTGCTATTACCCTGATACCAAAGCAAGACAGATACCATAATAAAGGAAAACTGCAGATCGACATCCCTCACGAATACAAATTTTTCAAAATTTGATAAAATATTAGCAAACTGAATCCAGCGACAAGTAAAAAAAGTATGTTCTGTAGATTGGCGCTTCTTTCCTGCCTACAGACGCTCGATATCGACCACCTGAGATACATTTTAGCAGATGCTATCGTCCCATCATAGAGCATCATGAAAAATAATGCCCTTGGGGGCTTCCCTGGGGCATTTATAGACGAGAATTGGTGATAAATATCCCGGTTCTCTTGCCCTTTGATTGAGCTGACTCTAAGGCATGTTTTACCTCTTTTCAGGATTGCCAGAGGATTGTGCCTCAGAAGCGAACAGTGGTATCCGGTTCATGAACACATCCTGTTTGGGTTCTTCCCTTCCCTGTCCCACTCCTTTACTCCCCTCTTGGTGCTTCCAGGAGGAAGCACCTGGACTTACCTTCCTGGACTTACCTTTCCAAAACTTTGAGTCCTCGAGTCCTCGTCTCCAGTTCTGCTTCCAAGACACCCCTCCTTGCCAGCTCCTTTCTGCCACGGCACAAGCTGAGGATGGGGCAGGAGGAAGTCTACCACAATTTTTAACGAAGTCGTTTAGCTTGAAGCCAGAAAGACAGATGGCAGCTCAGCTTATAACTGACTTTCTCAGGAAGAGCCTGAAAAGAGGAAAAGTTCATCTGGGTAGAGAAGGGGGGAAAATTCAGCAACAACAGAAGAAACTGGGTCCCCCTTGGCATTTGGGTGTCCGTATCTCAACGGGCAGAAGCTGACGTGATGGCTGAGGAAATCCAATCCCATCGTCGTCTTCGTTACAGTGAGGGTACTGACCTCACATGGCAAGCACCGTGACGGTAGGAGAGAGACGTTCCTCCCGTTACCGTGGCGATTACCTGATGTCCTCCTCATTCTGCAAGGCAGTTTGCATCTACGTCCCCAGTCCCCAACCTAAGACCTCGCCGCCTAATTCTGTGCATGATCATCCAATATCCAGGGACAGAGACAGGATGATAATTAGGATCCAAAACTGTAAGAGTCCATTCTATTCTCTCCTCTTTAAACAAACTCTCACGCCCACTTGAACGAATGCCGTGAAGCGATGAAAACAAAAACAAAAACAAAATTCTTGTCTGCAGAGTTTTCCCAGATCTGGTTTCGCCAGATTCACTCTTTCCCACTCGATTTTTCAACACGCATTTATTTATGCACCTGCTACGTTCCATCTGTGCGACTGAATGTGGCGGGTACATTCCAAGGTGGCTGGCTTGTCACACCCTTGGTGATCCCCTGCCCTTGAGTACAGCAGAACCTGTGACTGACCTTCAACCAACAGGACATGGCAATGGTAGTAGGGTGTCACCCCCTTGGCTACGTAAGACGTCATCTTAGCACACTGGTGTGGGAGAGACCCTCTTTTGCTTTGAAGAGGGAAGCTGCCATGCGGCAGGAACCTAAATATAGTCTCACAGAACGCCAATGGCTCCTAGATGCTGGGAGCAGCTCTGGCCAAGAGTCAGCAAGAAAATGGGGACCTCAGTTCTGTAGACTTAAGGACATTATTCTGCCAGCAACCTGGGGAATTTGGAAGCGGATTTTCCCCATTCGAGCTTCCGGACAAGAATGCAGTCCAGCCAACTCCTTGATTACGGCCTTGTGAGATCCCAAACAGAGGACCCAGCTAGGTCATGCTTAGTTTTTCTGACGGTGGAAACTCTGAGATAGCAAATGTGGGTTGCTCAAAGCCACTACGTTTTCGGTAGTTAGAAAAACCAACACGCAGAATTTGGGATACTCCTTGGCTGTCTGACACCCTATGTCTTTGGATGGGTTTCCCCACGTTCAACCTCAGTCGTCTTTCTTGACACCCCAAATGGGATGCATCCCTCAGCCCCCGGCTAGGTAGCATTTTGGGTGCCTGACGGACAGCTGGCAGGAGGACTCCCACCCGTGGCCTGGGATACCAAGCCGACTTGCCGCAGAACTGCACTAAGGGAGCAGGGGAAGGGCTGGTGCCCCGGCACTCCCTTGGGGGACTGGCCACCGATCCAGTGTCACAGCACCTGAGTCCGCCTCTTGCTCCTGAGCACGGCGTCAGACCACACCTCCCGTTCCCCTTGCTGCTAGTAACACTGATTCCCGCCAAGGGATCGTCCGCTTCCAGAAGTGCCATTGTCACCACGAGGTCAAGAGGTTAGAGTGATTGTGCCTTCATTCTCTGTATTCTGTGCTTTATGCTCTTCTCTCACTCACCAACTGCAAACGTTCTGACGGAAAACTCTGAGGCCTGAGAGAGTGGTAGCAGCGAGTGATAGGAGCAGCCCAGGTCCCGCAGGGACTGCGTGTAGCTAAGTTCCAACCCCTGCCCAGCCTTGACTGGACAGCTCTGCCAGTCAGGGTTCAGACAGAAACACGGAGTCAGTGAATGTGCATTGAAACATGCATGGCAAGGAACTGGCTCACGTGATCGTAGCGCCCGGCTAGGCACGTCTGAAATCCCAAGCCAGAGCTCCGGGCAGGGCAGGATGGAGCTCTTCGGCACAGACGAAGCTTTAGTTCACGGATGCAATTCATTTTTTTCTTTTTTCTAACTGATAAATAACTGTACACATTTACGGGGCATGCGTGATATTTTGACACATGCATGCAATGCATAATAACCAAATCAGGACACCTGGGATATCCGTCATCTCAAACACTTACCGTTGCTTTGTATTGGGTACACTTCAAATCTTCTCTTCTAGCTGTTTTGACACACACAACAAATTATGGTCCGTTAAGGTCGCCCTACTGTGCTATCAGATACTACACAAAAATACAGTTAGATGTATGGAATTTCTCCTTCTAGGGGAAATTCTCAGCTCCACTCTTAAGGCTTTTCAACTGACAGAATCAGGATAACCTTGGGTATCTAGGATATCGCCCTTGGTTAAAGTCAACTGATCATGGATTTTAATTATATTTCTAAACACCTGCGGTGCAACATCTAGATTTGTGTTTGATGGAAAAACTGGGTGCTATAGCCTAGCCAGGTTGACACAGAAAACTGACCATCACAACCGTGAGGGTAACTGGTAAACAACTGTGTTAAAAAGCCGCTGATGCTTGGAGTGTGTTTAATGCAACACTGAGCGTCTCGTCTACCCAGACTAATATGAATGAGCTCATTCT
Organism: Mirza zaza; assembly: GCA_008750895.1. Classification (NCBI taxonomy): domain Eukaryota; kingdom Metazoa; phylum Chordata; class Mammalia; order Primates; family Cheirogaleidae; genus Mirza; species Mirza zaza. Next base: position 11,444 of record VSMD01092780.1, read on the forward strand.
TACCACAGTCAAAAATAAAAAATAACATAAAATAAAAAAGAGTGAGCTCATTCTTTCTTCAGAGCCTCAGTTTTTACTGCTGAAGGGTGGAGATGTTACTAATGATATTTCTAATTAGTAAAGATTAGGGCCACCAAAAGTCTTCCGAGATCCCCTTTACAGGACAAAGGTGGGTTTTCTTCCCATCAGTCCTTGATTTCACAGAAAATCCCACTGAGTCCTAAGAGCACCAGGATCCCCACAGCCCACGACCTTTCCCAGATCAAGCTGCTTCATCGCTCAGGTGGGCCATGTGCCAGTCTCCTAACCGGTCCTCCTCCTTCCAGACTCCCTCTTCCTGTGTATCCTCCACGCTACGAAGAATGCGCTTTCTATACACAAATTTGACTGTGTCGTATCTCTTGTTAGTTATTTCTATCGTTTTTTTGCCTTTTCATAAAATCCAAAGCCCTTATTCCCAAAGACACTCAAAACTTCACAACTTTCATATTTACCTTCAGATTCTATCACCTGCCTCCCCCGACTCTGGGTCACCGTGCCTTAGATTCATTGCACCCGCACACAAATCTTCTCCCTTCACCTAGGACCGTCTAACTCAATTACACTCCTAAGCTCTTAGGGAAAGTGATCCGGGTTGTTTGCTTTGATACTCCTGGTGACAATTAACGTGCATGAACTCCTTTAATTTCACAGCACCCCTTCGAAGTCGGAATATCACTATTACCCCATCTTACGGAGGAGGAGACTGAGGCTTCAGGAGCTGAAGTGACTTGTGCAAGGCTTCTCTGCTAGTAAATATATCAGATCTGGCACTGAAGCCCAAACCAGTCCGATCCCAAAGTCTAAACTCTTGATCACCACATCCCAAAACTCCACCCCAAATCTTCATACCTGTTGTTCTCTATTTGTGATTTCTAACATAACCTCCCTGAGCCTTAACCTCTTTCACCTGGGGAGTCCGTCCTCCTGTAGGGCTCAGTTCAGACATCTCAGAGCCAGTAGGGTCTTGCCTTCACACTGCCAGGAGCCTGTACTTCACCCTCCCACACTGAGAGCACCTGCCATATGCTCAGGTGCTTCATGTTTTCCTGCACGGATCTTGACTAATCTGCAAACATTGTAACAACTAGAAAGCAGAGTCCTGCTATCTCCCTTTCAAAAGCTGATCAATAAAACTGCCAATTAGGCCATAGACACTACAACAATAACCGAGATCTTTGATATTTTGGCACCCAGATCCTCCCTCTTATTGGAAAACAATAGGTATAATGAATACATAAATTAAGTCATACATGTAAACCAAAGAGCGCCACAGACACATGTGGCAAGGCAAGGGATGTAGGCCGCTCACTCCTCGGAGTGCCCCGTTAAGTGGGTACATAAGCGAGAAGGTTCAACAGTTCCCAAGTCCTGGTGGGAAGAAAAGGTTAATAAACGCCAGCCCAAACAGACAATTCTACCCCTTCTTTTAAAAGGGATCTTAGTCCTGCTTCCTAAGTTGCAAAAGCATACTGCTCAACAGAGATATTTCAAGGAGGGAAACCAGGTAGGGGGCTTGTCCTAAGAGAGAGAAAATGCCCCGTTCACCCTATATTCCGACTTCCCTCCTCATACTGCCTGTTCCTGTAGCAGGAAGCGTGCCTCTTGTTGAACACAGGGCTGTCCACTTAACTTGCTTTTGATGATGAAGTGTGGGTAGAAGTGATGCTTGTCGTTTCAGGCAGAAGTTTTAAGAGCCCGTCCATGTCTCTCCCCCCCAGCCCCCTGCTGCTACAAAACTGTTTCCGTCCTCCACGGAAGGTGCTCCATCCACGTGGGTATTGGAGAGAAGATGTAGCTCACCTGGGCCGGATACGTTTCAGGGACAGGTAACAAAACTTTCTTGTTGAAAGCCGCTGAGATGTGGAAGTCATCTTTTATCCTGCACCGTACCCAACCTATGCTAACTAAATAAGCTGGTTCCAAAAGTGGAGTTTCTTCCATAGAAAGCGAAATGTTCAGCTTTGGAGACCGGAAGGAGGGAAGTCCACGTAGCGCAGTGGTGAGACCTTCAGGGAAAACATTCGCCTGCCCCCGTGAGCTTGCAACTTTAGACAATAAAGAAGCGAGATCGGAGAGAACTGGCCAGTGTTTGGTCGAGATTAAAACACGACAGAGAATCCAGAAACTCACGACCTTATGTATTTTGAAGAGCTACTCCTTCTCACACCCAGAGAAGCGTAAAACCGAGAAGTGGCAAAGGCTGATCAAAACCTGGGAGGGGTTGACTCAAGCTGGCAGCCACCACACCTTTTGGTAAGCCCTCTGAATTAAGCTGGCACCTGTGTCTTCCAAAATGTTGACGTGTGTGTGTATTCCTTATATAACCCCCTTCCCTCGAGTATGAGCAGAAGCTGTGACTGCTATGGGACGTCACTGCCTTGCTTATCTTACGCAGAAAAAGAGATTTTGAAGAAGCAATTAAAGTCCCTAATTGGAGGTTAAGTCTCATCAAGAAAAAAAGGAGATTTTCCTGGGTCATCCTAATAACCAGGTGAGCTCTTAAAAGTGGTTAGAGAGATTTGAGGAAAGAGAAAATATGTGATCATTTCCTTCTCCTTTTTCAAAAATCCCTTGGCAAACGTTTAACTCTGCTCCTGCTTCCCCCAGCTCCCAGGACCAGAAATACAATTTAATCCATTGCGTCAAGCTTGTAGTGAGCTCTTTTCCCGGTCACATGTGTACGTCTGTCTTCTGGAGCCTCGTTAGTATGTCCATGGCGCCAGGGCCGGGGCCACGCCAAGAGCTGCCAAGCGCACCAGGCCGCGATTCCCATGGCCCTGGGGTGAGCCGTCCCCTGTTTAATTTCCACCTGCCCGTGACGGCTGTCACCTGCCTAGGAAGCAGAAAGAAAATCACAGGAGTTTAGAAAGTCAGAGCCCAGGCCGGGCGAGGTGGCTCAAGCCACCTAGCTCTCTGGGAGGCCGAGGTGGGCGGATCCTTTGAGCTCAGGAGTTCGAGACCAGCCTGAGCAAGAGGGAGACCCCATCTCTACTATAAATAGAAAGAAATTAATTGGCCAACTAATATATATAGAAAAAATTAGCCGGGCATGGTGGCACATGCCTGTGGTCCCAGCTACTTGGGAGGCTGAGGCAACAGGATTGCTTGAGCCCAGGAGTTTGAGGTTGCTGTGAGCTAGGCTGATGCCACAGCACTCACTCTAGCCTGGGCAATAAAGTGAGACTCTGTCTCAAAAAAAAAAAAAGAAAGTCAGAGCCTGAAATCAGCTGAGAACAAGTATTTACCCCCACCCCTTCAAGGCTCTCGGCAGTTCTGGATGAAGAAGTGAAGCCATCCGCTGCTACAAGGATGCGGCCACACAGAGCAGAAAGCCCGCAGGTTTTCTGTGGGTACTCACCTCTCTCAGCTCCAAGCTGGAGGACCCCCAGAGCTCTCACGGCGAGGGGGCTCTCACGTTCCTCTGCCATCCACACGGTCAAGGATTGTGGGAGGGGAGGGGACTGAGGCTCCATGGGAACCCTGGCTCCAGCCCCATCCTCTGAAAATCAAGGGCCTCTCCCTACCTGCACACATCCATCACCGAACGCTCTTGGGAAGCTCGGATCACGTGGGGAGTCTCCAGGTGGAAAACAAACCCGTTCCCTGGGCAAGGGCAACCTGTCAGCTGGAAGGAGAGATCGTTCCTCTTCCCCAGCATCAGCTCCCTGGGGGACAAGAAGGGTCTCCAGGGCGAGAGCAGGGAGGGCTGTCTCGGGAACTGTCTCTCTCTGTCACGATCAGGGAGGCCTCAGGAAGTCGGGGCAGGGGAGGTGGAGGGGAAGGGGGCCCAGAGCCTGTAATCCCCGCACTTCAGGAGGCCGAGGCAGGAGGATCGCTTGACACCAGGAGTTCGAGACCAGCCAGGGCAACGTAGCAAGACTCTTATCTCTACAAAAAAATAAGAGAATTAGTTGGGCATGGTGGCGCGTGCCTGTGTAGTCCCAGCTACTTGGGAGGCTGAGGCAGGAGGATCGCTGGAGCCCAGGTGTTCAAGGGTGCAGTGAGCTACGATGACGTCACCGCACTCTAGCCAGGGCAACAAAGGGAGACCCTGTCTCTAAAAATATAAATAAATAAATAAAACGGGAGGTAGGGGAAGGGCTGAGTTTGGCCTTTGGAATAAAGGAGTTGCTTTAAAAAAAAAATAGAGGAGTGTGTGTGTGTGTGTGTGTGTGTGTGTGTGTGTGCGCCCTTTTTGGCCCATTAGAGGTGCATGAAGCTATCTTCAGAGCCTGTTAGTTAATCAAGCAAAGAGTTCTGTTAGCATCAGAGGATCAAACATGAACTGAAGTCAGCTCTGCCCCTACGATCTGTGCAACCTTGGGCCCCAGTTTCCACATCTGTACAATGGGCAAATACTCCGTTTCTCATCAAATTGTTGTGAGACCTCAATGGCCCATTGCTTGCAGAAGTTCCCAGGGCAGGTGCCTCCCTCATCTCACCTCATTTCAACAAGCACCAACCCAGCGCCTGTGACAGGCCAGCCGCTCAGTCAGATGTGGACGTCCAGACATAAGTGGGGCCGAAGTAGCCCCGGACGTTCAGAAGTCGGGAGAGCACTGCAGGGGGTGGGGCAGGAGACATGCACGCAAAGAAAAAACATCGTCACAAATTGTGAGCGGTGAGCCGATGGTTTAGACGAAGCCTGACCCCTTCTCCCGGCAAACCTCGTCCTTCAGGCTTCAGCTCAAATGTCACCTCCTTCAAGAATTCTTCTCTTGGCCACGTGTGGTGGCTCACGTCTGTAACCCCAGCACTTCGGGAAGCCGAGGTGGGAGGATTACTTGAGACCAGGAGTTTGAGACCAGTCTGGGCAACATAGTGAGACCTCTCTCTACAAAAAAAAAAAAAAAATGTAAGGATTAGCCAGGTGTGATGGTGTGCACCTGTAGTCCCGGCTTCCAAGCTACTTGGGAGGCTGAGGCAAGAGGATCGCTTACACGCAGGAGTTGGAGGTTGCAGTGAGCTGTGCTCACACCACTGTACCCCAGCCTGGGCGACAGAGCGAGACTCTGTCTCTTAAAAAAAAAACTGCTGCTCCGGTCCATCCTAGCTGTTATGAACTGACTGAATGTCTGTGTCTCCCTCAAATTCACACGTTGAAATGCTCCCCATAGCGTGATGACGTTCGGAGATGGGGCCTTTGGGAAGCAATTGCGTCCCAAGGCTTGAGCCACCGTGGTGGGACTAGTGCCCCAGCAAGAAGACAGGTGAGAAAGCTGGCTCGTCCTTCCTCTCTCCCGCTCTCTCCTCCGCTGTCTCTGCCACTTGATGATGAGCCCAAGAAGCCACCTACCTGCAAACCGGGAAGAGGCCCTCGCCGGAGCCTGAGCGTGCTGGCAGCCGATCTTGGACTTTGAGCCTCCAGAACTGTCAGAAATGTTTGCTGTTTAAGCCTCCCCCCCCCACCCCGGTTCCGGGTTCTGCTGGAGCAGCAGAAGGGTGTTACACGAGGGCTCTTCTTCTTCTTCTCTCTAAAAGGGCTACATCACTTCCCTCCCCCGAACTCACAGCAGCTACACTCTGATCTGCGAGCTTTCTCGGTCCTCCAAAGTCTGCCCTCCCTCCGAGACTGCAAGCGCCTGCACGCGGCGCGGAGTGAGTTCTGCGTTCTAAGCTGCCTTGTTCCCTCCGCCGTAGCCGTCAGCACGTGAATCGTCCTTGTCCCCCCCACTCGCGTGCTTCTTTCCCGCCAGGATATTCCCGCGAGACACGGGGGGCTTTATCTCGTTCCCGAGCCCTCCGAGCAGCGCCCGGCGTGCGGCAGGTGCTCACTGGATAATTGCCGGGCGAATGAATTTTGAGCAGACGGCCCCAGCTTTCCCTGGGTCCCCGCATGAGCTGACTCCACTCGGGGTGTTCACAAACGTCCTCTCTCTGCACCGCCAACTTCCCGCTGGCTGAGACTGAGAGCAAGCTCCGGTGCAGTTTGTGCTGCAGCACGTTTTTCATCGTAATTCTGATCTTTCCCATTTAGTGGACACTTTTTTTTTTGGAGACAGAGTCTCGCTTTGTTGCCCAGGCTAGAGTGAGTGCCCTGGCGTCAGCCTGGCTCACAGCAACCTCAATCTCCTGGGCTCAGGTGATCCTCCTGCCTCAGCCTCCCGAGTAGCTGGGACTACAGGCATGCACCACCATGCCCGGCTAATTTTTTCTATATATTTTTAGTTGGCCAATTAATT
>VSMD01092790.1:0-38768 GCA_008750895.1 Mirza zaza
AAGAACCGCATTGCCTCCTTCCCCTCTTGCCTTTCCATGTGCAGCCGGTAGCCTCCTGGCAGAGTCCAGCTGTCTGGGGAGCTGAAAGACCCAACCGCCAGGGGTCAGCGCCCTTGGGCACAGACCAGGAAGAGAAAAGCAGAAAGTGGATTTGAGAAAACTAAGGGGAAACCCCCGGCACCTAACATTGCAGAGGTGGGGGGTGGGGGAATCTCAGGTGCTTCTGTGGCAAAGCCAGGAATAGGAGCCACTGCCCCAGGCGGGTGTCCTCACCAGATCTCTCCAGCTGCTCCAGCAGCCGGGAGAGAGCCACCCCTGGCCAGAAAGCATGCAGATAGCTTTCCTACACCACAGTCCTCAGGAGGCACTTCCCAGGAGGGCTATTTCTGTCCCTCTGCTGGGATACGAGGGACTGGGGGACATGGTTCTAGGAGGTGCCCTGGTCACATAAACAAGAGAGTTTGATGCCCAAGGTAACAGCTACTTTTCTTTCTGGGAGTGTGGCGGCTGGAAGCCCAGGAGCCTCCATCAATGGGAGCTTGAAATGCACCCTCTTTGGTTTGGGAAGGAGGCTCACAGCTCTTGACTTTTTTGTTTTTATCCAAGCAAATGTGCCAGAAGAGACCCCCGAGACTTGGACCATATGTCAGATCATATGACTCCATCTAATTTGCATAACCCCATGGTGCACTGTGCCCGCGATGAAGTGCTTCAGTTTGCCTTGAACCCGCCAGCTTGTTTTCCCATCGACTGTGTCGGCATGTTTAAGAAGACTTCATTTCTGCCTCTTCCTTTCCAAAAGGGGAAGATATAAATCACAGGCGCAGAAGTAACTAGCAGTTGTGACATTTTGTTACAGAGTTTAATTACATGAATCATAAAATATTGCTACAATTTTCCAAACTGTTAAACCTTAATTAATATGAACCCACAGGGACCACCTTGATCGTTCTAAATATTCTGAATCACAACTCCTACAGTAGAGCTTCTGTCCGCCTGAAGTGCTTTGTAATTTGCAAAAAGTGATTAATTATTAGAAATGAAACCAGACAAATTAATTTAATACAAATGAGGCTGTACATGGTTTGATTAATTCTTTTTAATTACCTATATGTTATTTTTTCAATAGTTGAACAAAGGAGCTCATTCTTCTCCTGCATGTTCATATTCATTAATCTCATTAGCACAGAGTATTAATATAATTTTATCGCACATTCCAGAAGTACGGCACATTGACAAACCATAATGAATCGAGGCATTAGTGTCCTATCACTACATTAATTTCACGACATGCCTGGCTCATCTGTAATTTACTTTGAGACTTAGTTTAAAATGAGCTGAATAAGCGTGTAATTATGACATCTGCTTCTTTTCAGGTACCTCTTTGTAAATCAGTGACAAAGGAATAGCAGGTTTAAATATGTGTTAACACTTGGATAGCATGTATAATTGCAATATGGTGATGTGTAATGAAGATTAAATTAGACTGTACTATACCTGACATGTGCAGGAACATAATTGAACTAGAGTCATTGTTACAGTAGGAGCAGCTGCAAAATACCAATATTTGAATTGAGGAAATTGAAACTTACTTAGAAAAGAAAATGATGAGGATAGCTGTCAATGGGCTACCAAAGAAAGAACCATGTTGAAACAGGATGCTGCAACCTCTTGGTTTTCCTCCTCCTTTTCCCCTTGTGGCTGATGACAGTTGGTCATGAATTTCATGACATTTTCCGAAAGGGTCCATTTCGGATGTCACTGGGGCATGACCTCACACTGCATATCTTGTGAGCCTGGCACTGCTGCTCCAGGCCATGGGGTGGGCACCATGCCCAAAGTTCCCTTCTTGAGCCTCAGGCAGGAAATTGGAATTCTGGGATTGAAATCTAGAGCCTCACATGGTTAACTCCAGATTTCCCTGAGCAAGATTCCTGGGGTAAAAAATGATTTGAGATTGCTTAGGAACTGAGGCAACTCGGAAATTGGCTCCTGGGGAAAAAGCCAGGAGGAAAAGATTTAGGGACATTAATGTCATCCGAGACCCATGCAGATAAATAACAAAATCAAGTCTTCTATCACAAATCCTCCTCTAGCTTCCCTGAAAATGAACTCTTATGTCAGCCTTTAGGATTTATTCAATTTTTTGGCAAGGATTTAGCTCAAGCCAAATCTACCCTGCACCCTGAGTATTCCTGGGCAGAGCTGGAGCCGCACTTAGCTGTGGGTATGGTTTCTCTTTTGGAAGCCCCTAAGTGTTTGAGTACAGAGCTTGACAGGAACCAAACAAAGAAAACATTGCTTTTGAGTTAAACAAATGCACCAAAGGAATTCGTGAGTATAATACAGAATAATTTTAAGGAGTTGTCTTATTTAATGAAGTCTCCTCCATGCTAGGCTTTTTAAGATGATGGTAAGGAAATGTGAAGAGGAATTAAAAGAAGATGAAAGGAACCCTGCTTCTTGTGAAGATGCCTGTATATAATGCTGATGCGGAGTCCTCACGCAGAGTTGATAAGAAGAAATGGGCAACACTATCTATATGGGCTAGAATGTCCAGCTACTCAAAAGTAATCTCATATTAGTAGGAACTGACTTATTTATTTAACTCCTAAAAATATCTTCTGGGAGAGAATGAGGGATTTACAAAGTTATTTTAATAGAACCAATGACTATTGGATTTTGAAAGCAACATAGAGATCCTCTATTTTGATGATGCTCAAAGTGTGGTTTCACAGATCAGCTGGGGTAGGATTACCTAGGAAGTCTGTTAAAAAGTAGGTGCCTAGACCTCACTCCAGAGCTCTGGGAATCTGCATATTTAAAAAGCTCTAGGTGATTCTTAGTACACAATTCCTAACTTAATCTAACCTCATTTTGCAGAGGAGGGAAAAAGACCCTGGGAAGGGAAGGTATAGCAACAGAGCTGGGACTAGAGCCCAGGTAGCCTGACACCTGGACTTCAGCTGTTCTTTCTCCTGATATGGTAAGCGCACGTGGGATATCAACGGCAGGATTTGGGTTTCAGCAACCAGTGGGCACCCACGCCAGCATCACTTGGTTCATTGCTTTGATGCTTTGCCATAACTGACAAACAAATGCTATAGAGTTACCTGACTCTGTCCATGGAGGTAGGCAGGCATGCCACAAACTCAGGTGCTCAGAGGAACTGCATCGTTCCTAGATCAATGGAGAGAATGATCATGAGAGAGTTTTTCTACAAAGTGTTAGAATAAGAAAGAAAAAAATCTACAACTCTCAATCTGCAGTGAGGGGTATTTCAATGTCAGCCTTCCCACCTAGCCATTCATTTCACAACCCTTTGTCAGATCCCAGTGTATTACATCAAACACTAGGATTATGATTATAAGTGAGCAAAATAGGCATAGATTTAGCCCTCATAGAAATCACTTAGATGTCACCTATTTGGCTGTCAAAGGTGATTTGAAATAAAACAAGCCTATTCCATAGGTTGTTTCTTCTCCTATCTTCTGTGCTCTCAACTGTGTGCACCCCATCTTCTTAGTGTATACAGGATCATCTGGGAACGTCCATTCTTTCACCACCCCCTCCCCTTCCGCTTTCCCCTTTAATGGACAGTTTGCTTGTGAGTGGGTGAGTGAGTGAGTGAGAAATCTTTTAGGACCATTCTGAATAATTCATCTTATACTTCCTAAATGTCCCCCACTCTGCTGGTCCACTCTGCCATGAAGTTCCTGAGCCAGCATTTCACTAGGAGCATCTTCGATGAAATAGCGTTCCTTTCCTCTGAGTTCCTCGGCACATTGCCTCGCCAGTTACTGACGTGATTACTTGTTTAACAAATGTATTGCTGTTTATTCTTTAAATATTGAATAATAGATGGCAACCTAAATACAATTTTCAGAATGACATTGTTTCCATTCCACATTGGAATGTCTTATTTGAAAAGAACCCTATCTTGAAGTCTCTAGTTTTTCAGAGATTGAAATGAAGCAAGTCAACATATTAATATATTTAAATGAAGGTGTAAGCTTAATAAGAGAGAATGTGTGTCAGTATGGATCGACTAAGCTGTGTTGCTGTGACAGGTAATCTGAAAACCTCAGTAATGACAGAAAACAACAAAGGTTCCATCCCCACGTGGTCAGAGAAGTCTCCATGGTGAAAATCGCTGTTGCCATTCAGCACGAGTTCTGAAAGGTCTGGGACCACAAATTACAGCTCCAGCCTAGATGTGGCCATGTCAGTTCTACTTCAGCTCACAGGCTAGAATCAGTCCCATGGCCCCACCGACATGTGGGGCCAGGAAGTGCAATCCTACCAGAAGCCGGAGAAGGCGAAGATGGAAAGATCTGGCAGACAGCACTGATGGCTAAACAGACAGTAAGCAGAGGCTACCATCTCTGTCGACAATTTTGATCTGCTTACTAGCATGAGGCTGCAAGTTGGGTAAAGCACAGAGCCCCAACCTGAATTTCTTCGCTGAAAATTGAGCATCTCACCTGCCCAAGGAAACTTACACTGAGGCTCTGTTCTCTCTCTTTAAGTGAAAGTGGAGTTTCTTAAGAAATTTCAAGAAAAATTCAGGCCCATCATGTTCCTAATTATGAATTGCGGTGAAGTGTGAAGAGGTAATCTCCCCATCAGCATTCAATCATCTCCTCACCTGCATGGAAAACAGAAAGAGAGAGACCTGTCTCTGTATGGTAGATACATCTTGCACACCTAGTCTTAAAGATTATGGTGACAAGTCAGCAGATCAAATAACATAAAAGTGGTTCTAAAGAGCAGATCAATGGTTTTTTTTGGCTCTTTGGAACTTTAAAAGTCGTTTTGAAACCACAGGGTTCTTTAACGAAGGCATCCCCTGACAGAGGGAGCTATTTCTGCCCAGAAGAGGGAAGGTTAACATTTTTCGTAATAATGGGTTTCACCCTCATGGCACAGATGAAGCCTTCTGCAATTGTTTCCATCTCCTCTGGGCTTGCCTAGTTATCTAAAAGTCACAGTGGTGGGAGGGAGTTGTGGGAAATCACCGCTGCGCTCAAAGCCAGCTTGAAAAGTCTATGGCACTGTTCTCGTAGACGCCTTACTGCACACTACCTAGTCTTAACACTTGAAGCCCCTAAAATGCCAACACGATTAGGAAGCAAAGACGACATTGGAATTTCACATGCTGCTGGCCAAGACTGTAATTCAGAAAAGCATAACAATGTGTACCGCAGCCAAACACATGCTTCTCTATGACTCAGCGATTCTCCTGCTACCTGTATAGGCGACAGTATGGAGTATATGTGCCACCAAAAGGCTCATGTAAAAATGTTCACAGCAACAGTAGGCATAGAAGTTCCCCAACAGAAACAGTCAAATTGACAGTCAAATGAATAAAATGTGGTGTATTCATGTAATGGAATGCTACATAGTAATGAAAATACTAAACTATTATGAAGTGAATCTCCAGATATCATGTAGAATGGAATAAGCCAAAGAAGCAAAAAAGGAGTACCTATGGTATGATTCTACTCACATAAATACAGTAAAAGGCAAAACTGGTCTGTGCTATAGCAGTCAGAATGGTAGTCACCTTTTGGGAAAAGGAAGGGGCAGGTGGGAGCCTTCTGGGGTGCCAAGATGTTCTCTGCCTTCATTGGGTGGGGATCATGCAGCTGTAAAATGAATCAGAACGCATAAATTGAGCGTATACACATTATACTTCAATTTTAAAATAAAACTAAAATAAGGTATGCTGATTTACCTAAATAATCTTTTAGTTTAATCTGTTCAAAGCAGGCAGACTCACAGGGGTGCGTGTGTAGCATTTAATTAACTATGTGAACAACTGAGCTTTGGTAACTTAATGGATCAGTTACTTGCTCAATTTCATTAATTGTAAAGTGATAATAATAATAATAATAATACCTGCTCATGGAATTGTCGAGATGGTCAGAATGAGAGATATGTATGCTGTATGTGAAAGAATAGGATGTGTGTGTATTTATGAGTGTGTACACACACCCACAGACGCTCATGTGAAAGGAGGGAGGAACATTTACCGAAGGGAGCAGGAAGACTTGGAAGCTGGTGAGATGGCGTCAAGTCACCAGTGGAAAACACGTGCTGTGAGCCAGTCGGAAGCTTCAAAGGTGAAAATCTCTGATATTCAATATAAAGCATTGTAATATACACGCCTTCCCTCTCATCCCCACCAAATCACTAAAGTCTACTGTCCTCATAAATATTTTCATGACCTGGAAGTTTGTGGAATTAGAGAAAAGGCTGGGATCGGTACTGAGGAGGCATGGCCTAGACTAGAGTAAGATGGGTGGGCGAGGAGGTGGCAATCAAGTCTGCAGCCTGGGACGGCACGTGGGATACAGGAGACACAGCAATCCTGACGTCAAGGGTCAAAATCCCCACGTAACATCCACATTGTCATGTCAGTCAAATGAGAAATACGTTTCTATTAACCTACGGGACAATTTCTTAGCGTGTGGTGGAGGGTACCTTCTCCCAGGCACCCAATGATCACATGATGTTTCTAGAGCTCTCTGCCCAGTCTCTGAATTCCTGGTAAGCCTAGTAAGCGATTAATCTGGGCAAAGTGAGGATGGTGCTGTCCAAGCCACGCCGAGGCCTCCGTAGTGGAGGAGAAAGAGCAGGGGCCGAATGTTTGTGTTCCCTGAATCAGCACTGGTCCTCGTGGGGGCCGGAGACACACAGCTTCTGGCTGTCTGGACTTCCTCGTTCCCGTTTCCAAAGCTGCTGTCTCCTTTGCTAATCCCAGTTTCCTTCCAGGCAGGATACAGTGCACTCAAAAGTATATAACAAAATGTACACAAAGGAATGATCATATTATGCTTCTATAAAAGTATAATCGCATTTTCCTGCCCAGACATTGTATCTAGTTTACACTGGTCTGAGCTCTCGTGGTTTAACACTTTCCATTCATATTGAGAGGAGACTAGGGTGGCGGGTAGAGGCCCAGGTTCTGGGGCCAGACTCCCTGGCTCACGTTCCACTCTGCTTCTGACAAGCCCAGTGACCTTGTCGAACCACAGAACGTCATTCTCTGCCTCAGATTCCTCATCTGAGCCATGTAGATAATTATAATAGCTACCCCAAGGAGTTTTTGTAAAGAGTAAATCAAAATACACACATATATATATATATATGTATATATATTCTAGATGATTTTACCTATGATGCATACAGGAACATTATAACATGTATATAATAACTTCCTGTATATATGTGAAATTAAAATAGCCACCTCCTAAGGTTACTGAAAAGAGTAAATGAATATATACACACACGTTAAGTCTGCAGAGACTTAGGAGATATATAATTCCCTGGCTGCAGACTGATACCCGTCGTGGCCTGTTAGGAACTGGGCTGCACAGCAGGAGTTGAGCGGCGGTTGAGCTAGCGAAGCTCCGTCTGTATTTATAGCTGCTCCCCGTCGCTCGCATCACTGCCTGAGCCTGCCTCCTGCCAGACCAGTGGAGCCATTAGATTGTGCATTATGGTGAGTTGTATAATTACTTCATTATATATTACAATGTAATAATAATAGAAATAAAGTGCACAATAAATGTAATGTGCTTGAATGATCCCCAAACCATGACCATACACACACCCGGTCCATGGAAAAATTGTCTTCCATGAAACCAGGCCCTGGTGGCAAAAAGGTTGGGGACCACTGCCCTAAGTGATTATATGTAATGTACGTATACATGTTACATCATATAGAATCACTTAGTGTACATATACATTGTGTGTGTGTGTATATATATATAGCACACACATATGTACACATACATAAATACACATAGCACTTAGAAAGTTGCCTGGGTAAATCCTTTGTAACTTTATGCAATCAATTATTAATTTTATTATTTATAGACCATGTATTGGTTACTGAAGAAAGGGCTAATGATATCCATTTCTTTTGTGGCTAGAATTCAAAGAATTATGCCAATTTCTTTATTTGCATTTTTGGGGGCCAGGGGTGAGGTCGTGTGTTACAGAGCTGAGCCTCAACCTCCCCCTTCGCACACCTGGCGGAGGAACATGCCAGAGTGAGGAGAGAAACCAGGGGAGGCCGCCTTTGCCCATGGCCTAGTGTGAAAGTATGAAAACTTGAGCTAGCACCGTTTATGCTATCCTGGATTAAGCTTAAGCCCGTTATCCAAAGCGAGGTGACACAAGACATGGAAAATGGGCCCCACATCTACCCGCCATCAAATTGGTACTGACTGATTAAAACTATGGTTTTCAAATGGTGGCAACGCTCACCAGGGATTCGGGGCAGGGGGCCCAATCTTAGGGAGGTGGCGAGTATTTTGGAGGGGAAGGGCATAACTCTATCCCTTCTTAGGGAGAGGCAAAGATATACAATGTAACCAAAATGTCAAAAAAAAAATCAAAACTAAACTTTTTATTGGGTGGTGGGCAGGTGGTAGGGGGGAGGAAGAAAGGGGTGTATGCTTCCATAATGTGTGTGACGCACACCACCGGGGGATTGGGCACATCGGGGGGAGGGAGGAGGGCAGGGGCAATATTTGTAACCCTAACAATATTTGTACCTCCATAATATGATGAAATAGAAAAAAATACACATAAAAAAAAAAAGAAAACTTCAGTCAATAGGGGAGGAAAATAAAAGGGAAAGCCAACCAGTCACCAACAGGCTGCCACGAGAATGAGAAGGAGAGAGGTGAGGGGAGCGGACGGGGCAAGAGCTGGAACAGGAGGTCTGTGTGGGGTCTGAGGCCAACACTGCGTCTTATTGAGTGAGTTTAATGGGCTCCGGGGGACCCCGAATTGGAGTTCGAACACATTCTGAAAAGGGAGAGAAAATGAAACTCTGATGGACTGTGTAGAGGGGATTATTCTTTCCCTCAAGTTTTATTTGAAAGAACGGAAAGACAGGGTCCAGAAACCCTGGGCTTTGGCTGGTGAAAAAATAATTTAAAAAAACCATTCATTTTCACTAATTTCAAGGGACACCCATGACTCCGAAGCTGAGACAGGGTAAGCAACTGAGGCACGAGGGGGTCTTGCCTGGGCAGGCTGGGCGAGGCGGGGCAGAGGAAGAGTGAGGAGGCCGATGGACGGAAATGTCGCCTGCTCCTTTGCTAATCTGGTGGCTGCCTGTCGGGAAAGGCCACACCTCCCGGGTGGGGAAGGTTCTCCAGAAAGGGATGGGCATGCCCACTGTCTACCAGCCCGCAGCCTGTGGTCCAGAGCACGCCTCTTGGTCTACGTGTCAGCGCTGAGGAGTCTACAGGGCCCTGAGGACGCCTAAACGACAAATCTTTGCCACAAGAGCTATGTTGGGAGCACCCTGTAAACAACCCCAAGCTGCAAAGGAAGTACGTTGTGTGAGCCAGTGAGCTGGACTGTGGTTTCTCTCTCTGTTTATCTCCTTTCCACAACACCCGAGTGGACACTGCTGTGTTCCACCCAGATCTACCACCAGCACAGCTGCAAGAGCGTGCAACCTGTGCAGACGCACAGGCCTGGTGCTTAGAAGGGCTCCTTGTGTGGTTTAGTGCACTATGGTCACCAGCTTCAGATTTTGAATAATTTTTAACAAGGGGCCCTGCAATTTATGGAGCAGGTCCTGCCTCCTGCTTAGGAAGTGAGGCCCTCGCCCCCCTAGCCGTCAGGAGTGCTGGCTGAGGACAGCTCCCAGCTGAGGCATTGTCCTTGTCTGAAGAGAGCTGCCTTACTCAACCCTCTCCAGTGCAATGCAAAGGAGACTGGAGGGGGCAAAGACCCAGCCCCTGTGCCTCCAACTGGGACAAGCAGAAAGAACTGTTCTTGCTCTGGAGTCCCTATAGGTCAGGCCGAGTTTTCTGTTGCAACTGCATGGCAGTCCAACATGTGCCTCCCCCTGACTGGGCTGTCCCCATTCTCTTATGAGTCTTGTTCACTAGGAGACTCACCAAGACACCTCCCGCATGCAAATCTCCATCAGGGACTCTGTGTCCAGGGAAAAGAATCTTGGGCCCACGTGTGGACCAGGAAGCTAGCATGGTGATAGTAGCAACGGTCAAGAAAAAGTCCCCTAGGGTAAGGGGTCAGAGAGGTTAATCAATTGCTCCTCAAGGCCACACAGACGGTAAAAGTTTGAGCCAGGATTCAAACTTAGGTTTCCTGACCCCGAATTAGATTCCTTTACAATAATCTATGAGAAGTTCTGAATCCCACAGGGAGCCTGGCAGTGCCTCGTGAGGGCTTCGTGCAAAGGAGTTCCACCTTCTCTCCTTTGCCAAGGGTCCAAAATAGTTGGTTGGCAACTTGCTGGTGTAACCTAGAAATCATCTTTTCCTTTGTAATTCACACGAAATCGGGTGACTTCCTCACCCACAGTTAGCAGCACACTCGGTTTTGCTCCAAATAGCTCCAGGGTCTTCCGGGTTGGGCCCGCAGCGTCAGGCCCGCAGAGGACCTGGGAGGAAGGCAGAGTCTCCGGCCCCATCCCAGAGAGGTGGAGTCCGGCGCTGGCGGCGCAACAGCCTCCTGGCTGAAGTCGCACTGTCCCGGGATCTGGTCTTGGGAGCTTGCTTCGTCATCCCTGACTCTGACGCCTGCACCTGCTCAATGTCAGTCTCTCTCGTGCCCCCCAGACAGCTGTCCCTAAGTCTTGGCTCGTGGCAAACCCACATGAGCAACTCAGCTCCCTTTGCTTGATGTCCCCCAAACGCCATTCCCACGGCGCAGTTGAATGCAGCACATTTTACTGCACGAGAGAGAGAAAAAGAGGGACGCAATGGGGAGAAGGTCGCCCCATGGCATCACCCCCTAAGCTGGCTGAGAGGAACTCCGAAGACCTGAGAGCCGACTGTTGGGCACTCGGGGTCTCCAGAGGGCCTCAGCCACGGGGCGTTTTTTGGGGTTTCCTGTTTGTTCCCACCTTCCAGCCAGCTTTCCCTCTCCTCGTCACCCTCAGGCCTCCTGGCGTCTCTTCTTCGCTGGCCCCTCCTCCCTTGCCCAATTCCTTCTCACTTAGGTTTCTCTTTGTTTCTTTCAGGCCCCTTTTCATCTTGCTCAGGGTTATCTTTTAAAAACCAGAATGGCCCGGCAGGAGGGGCTTGGTGTCCACACCCCCGTGGCTGTGACTCCTGGGGCACTTGTAACTCAGTTTTCATGCCACCAGGTCTGTGCCATGACGCCCCCTGTGTACCCAGTGCAGGTGTTGCCATTTAGGTGACCAGCAAATCCATGAGCTTGGGGGGGATGGATTTGGCCTTGCTACTCTCTGAGGCCCAGGCTTCATGTGAACGGCACCTGGCGCTCTCTGCCACGGTCCTGCTGGGCCTAGAACTCGAGAATACCCCGAGTCCAGGAGGTGCCAATGACCTGAACAGGAGGAGTTGGGAACAGACTTCTGAGACGAGCAGGGCCACCCCCAACCAAAGTGGTGGCAACATATTGGGGACTTTTAAGTCCTTTGCTGCCTTTCTCCTATAGCCCCTTCCGCCATGAAATCCCACTCCTCATGCCTTTGTCTTGGTTCTCTGTGCTCCCCCCAAATCCCCACCTCCAGCGTCATGGGGGCCACCTCCCCAGGACCTTTCCTCCCAAGGGCAGGACACCAAATCCTTCACTCTCAGCTGTCTGAACTCCGAACTCCGTTTGCCAGGTCAGGGCTGATGTGATGAGACTAATTCATGCTGCATGGCCGAGGCCAATTAACAGTTAAATGGGACCCCGGCTGGGAACCCCTTGGTTGACATCTAGCCTCCAGTCTTCCACTTAAGACCTTAGCTAGCTATGGTGCCTTTCGGGATCACGCTGATCCAGGGCTCTCTTTTCAAATGTTTTACCTGGGAGGCTGCACAGCACAGAGATTAAGCACACTTGCTGTGAGGATTTGAACACTGGCTCCCCCTCCTGCTAGCTGTGCAGACTTGGATAAATCCCTAATCTCTCCGTTTCTCAGTGTTCTCATCTATGCAATGACATGATATTTGAGTAACACAATAATTCATACAAGAAATTTAGAGCTCAGTGACCACAGGCTTTCATTATTGCTATGTGCATTATGGCCACGTTCATCAGGGTCAACATTGCAGTGACTGCAGGAATTGAGTAATTGTCTTGGAACATAGCCCCTATTCAAGATCACACAAAGCAGCCCAAGCAACTTCATGCTGTTCTGGAAAATCAAAGGAAAGATCTTAGCTTTGGGCATTAGGTGCTTGGCCCCAACAGGGCCTGCGTGGTCCCACCTCCTGAAGCCCACCCACCTGCCCTGGGCACAGTGCCCTCCTCATTGCCCCAGGGCAGCGTGTCTTCTGCCTCTTACCGCTCTGCAGGCGTCTTTCCCACAGCCCTGCAGGGAGACACAGAGTGACACAGAGCATCGGTTGAGAAATGAGTGGTTAGCTGTGATGACAGCCCAAACCACAATGCTGTCAAGAAGCCCTCACTAGAGGAGCCCATGGGAGCAGGAGGAAGCCCCACCACCTCCCTGTAATTTGTGTCGCACCAGGGAAGGGCAGAGTGGTTCCCACGTGACGAAGATCCCTTCTGCTCACGCACCCACAGCCCGTTGACGGAATTCACCTGGGAGACCAACTCTGGAAACGTTTCCAAGGGAGATGATTAATGGTAACAGGTTGGAATGCTTAAGAACCTAGCTCTGCACGGTGCAGATCAAAATCCAGTGCCTGAAGTAGCACATGAATTATATTCCACAGCGCATGGTCCACCTTGCTCTGGCCAAGTTAACTGAGGCTGAGAAGTTATTTAATAATAACATAGCTACCAGTTACAGGTAATTTAGCTGGAATTACGTGTGAGGCATTATGTTAAAGTCTGCATGGGCAACTTCTCCTGGAATCCCAACAATTGTCTTATGGGGTGTTATCTCTTCTTACAGTCAGGAAAATTTCCCCTGTAGAGGTAAATAACTTGCCCAAAGTCACACACTTCCTGGTGGGGCTGAACTTGACCCTGCCACCAAAATCATGTTCTTAATCTATACATTGTCTGACCTTCTAATAGCCAGCACTGTGCAGCCCAGTTATTATTTTAGGGTTACCTCTGTTTTGGAGTCAAACCTACTGTTTCAAGGAGAATTGGAGATTTCTATCATCAAACTCCATATAATTTTTTATCATTATTCTTAATGCAATGTGCTATAATTCCTTGGGCATGTCTTTGGCTTCTAATCATAGCTTGAGCTGCCTGAGAACAGGAGCCAGATTGCTTTAACAAGTTTATATTCCTAGAGCTCAGCACAGTGTATTGCACACATAGACGTGAATGAATGAATGGCTAAATAAATGAATGGATACAAGACCTCATAACTCCTAGTCCAGTGCTTTGCCCACCATTTTCTATAGGCCAACCTCTTTTTGGTGGCCTTTAAATGTTTTTGTCTTGGGGTTTTCAAAAAACTGAGCCAGAATTATCATCTCCTCATGATGTTTAGGACTAATAAAAATCATTTCTCCTGAGATCTCGAAAGAAAACAACGAAGTTTACAAAACCAACAAAAAGCATCTCGTTTTCTTTTTTATCTCTCAAGATACATGCAGCTCTTTCTCGCAGTGCAGTTTGGTGGGGGGTAGCGGGGGGAGGAGGATGCTGATGTTCTCGGGGTATTTGAAAATATTAGGCTAAATGTTGTTCTCCTAAATGATTTAAAGCCAGACATGTAACACTAGTATTGACATCCTCAGTTATTTGTACAATTAGGAGGTGGTTTTTCCAGACTGTCTACTTAATATTCCTCTTGTAACCCGAGCTGATGAGATCTTGGGGTCTAAGTATCACTGTAAGAGGCTTTGGTGTACTGGGTGTATCTCTTTATGTTTTGTCTTTTTCTGATCATTTCCCATCATCGCACTCATAGAATTTAATTTTGTGTACTGTGCTTTTCAATTAACATTGTAATATAAGCATTTTCTCATGTATTATAAAGTATCAGATGTTTCAATTTTAGTGGCTCCTAATATTTCTGAGTGAATGTATCATAACTTATTTAGCTCTTCCCCTATGGTGGGGCATTTCTGTTGTCTCCAATATTGTGGTCCTATAAAATAGTAATGTGATAAATAACCCCAAGGATGGAGCTTTCTCTGAGCTCTCTCCTTGGACTATTTCCTTTGGTCAGTTCCCAGCAGCTCACCATTTATTCTTGATAACTGGATTTGTGAGCAAGAGATGAGCTCTTGATAACTGGATTTGTGAGCAAGAGATGGGGACATGCAGGAAGAGAAGAAAGTTAACTCACTAGTCACTGAAGTCAGTAAAAATTATTATCCAGCTGGAATATATGCCCTATTCCAGGGGACAACTTTGCCCTTTATTTTAATCTCCATTTGCTAATATATTTTTATTCAAAAGCACACTCATTGTGAAGAGCAAAGCAATATAAGAATGTATAACAGAAAAGTTAATGACTACCTTCTACTCCAGCCCTTCTATTCCCACCCCATTATGATGACAGATTTTAACATCCTGGTGTGTATCCTTCCATATATTTCTCCATGCTCATACGAATACATGCATACTGATAAATATATTTGTTTTTCTGTGAATAGGTTCATATACAATGCACTATATCCTAGACAACCTTTTTTCTTTTTGCATTTAACAATATACCATGAAAAACCTTTTATGTTAATAAGTAAAGAGCTAATTTATTCTATATAAGAACTGCATAATATTCCATAGTAGGGGTATGCCGCAGTTTATTCATTCATTTTTGAATTAATGGAAATTCAGGTTGTTCCCAGATAAATGAAATTTCTACTAAAGCTATTAGAAAATGCTTGGGATAAATTGTCTCTAAATATCACTAGAATCATTTCTTCCTTATCCTCAATTCTTCTTGGCAACTCCCAGTTATTTACATGGGTCATATGTGTCTTTGTAACTGGACCCAGTGATGGCCATGTCTGAAAACTGTCATGTAATTTTATTCCTACTTGAGTTCCCAAGCTCTTTTTTATTCCATTTATATTGAGAAACAGGCCTTATTTTGGTTTCAACAAACATGTATTGAGTATGCCTTGTAGCCCCATAGCAGGTAATCATAGAGAAATGCAGAAAAGAAAGTTTGGTACAATACGAAAAACAATCTCTCTGGATTAAAGAGGTTCCATAGTAAAGTACTTAATTTTACTGAACAAAGGCTAATGAATACTAACTAGGTACAAGACACTAAGCGGAGTAGTGGTGTCCTCAAAGGAGCCTGTAGTTTGTTAGGGAAGACAGACCCTTATACAAGTGACACAGGGAGAGAGAAACAGGACAGACGACTAAGTGTAAGGATTGAGTATGGAAGTGGCTGCCTCAATCCTCTCCTTAAAATGTCAATTGCAATGTTTAAAGTTATTTTAAATCTGAAGACAGAGAATCCCGTGCATTCCAAAAAAATGCATGCTGAGGTGAAAGGAAAGATTAGAGTTAGGAAGCCACCTTTGAAGCCAGCTGTGGTTCCCGCTTGTGCACCAGGCATCAGCGTCCACCTTAACAGTGATCACTGTCCTGCAGCACAAATAGCGTCATCTCCGAGTCACCAAAACCGGAGTTCAAATCTTATGATTCATTGGTCCATTTATTCTTTCATTCAACCTTCGGCAGGTCACTCTGCGGGCATTGTGGATACAGCAGAGAACAAGACAAAGTTCCTACCCCAAGGGAACATGCAATCTAGTGGGAGAAAAAGGACAATAAGGGGGACATCTCAGAGATGAGAGGAACAGAGACAATAAAAAGCGTGATGTGACAGAGAGCCAGAGCAGCGTCCATGCCAGCTGGGAAGGAAGGGGCAGGCTGTGGTGGTGTCCAGTTGATACTTGGCAGTGAGGTAGAAGGCCAAGGTCACACACACATAGCTTTGAAGCAGGGGAACAGATGTGCTGTGCACAGGCACAGAGAGAAAGCTGGAACGATAGCTGGAATGAGGGGAAGGAAGAGGAGAGTGGACAGAGGTCAGAGGCAAGATCACATAGAAGAGTCTGGATTTAATTTCAAGTGCAATGAAAATCCATGGGAGGGTTCTAAGCAGCAAGTGACATCACCCAGATTAAAGTTGCAAAATCATACTCTGATTGCTACGTGTGCAATGGATCAGGGAGGCCAGCGTGGAGCAGGGAAAGCAGTTGAGAAACTAATGCCGTGGACCAGGTAAGAGACAACGGTGGCCTTGGGCAAGGCAGTGGAAGAGAGATGGCCATTCCTGGACCTTCCTCTTGGAAGCAATGAGGCTCCCACAAGCCAGTGACATCACCTCTCAAAGCCCAAGTTTCTCCAACTGGTGAAATGGAGATAGTGACACCGGCTGTCTGAGGTTGTTGGGAGGGACAGTCTTCGAGCTGTGACACTGGCACCCAGCACAGTGCCTGGGCTAAGGTATGTCTTTCCAAATGCCAGCCACCTCCTGCCTCTGCTTTGCCGCTCTCAGGCCAAAGTAGAAAAGACAATGACTCAAGGTCATTGCTATAGGCTGGTAGAGTACTGAACACTAATGGATTCAAATGAGGTGAAAACACAGGAGAAAACAAAGGAAAAAGTACAAGGAAATTTGTATATTCATATCACCATGCTGAAGATGCTTCAGGATGGAGGTTTGATTCCTGTCTGTGCAATCACACATGTCCTGGGAGCTGTGCACACGATCGCCAAGCTTGGGACAATCACGAGGGGCAGGAGATAGCTGACAAAATGGGGCTTTGTGTCCTTTATCCCCAAATGGTCTGTGAGTGGGAGAGATCCTTTATGTCCCTGGTAAACTTGAGCCCTACTGCAGGTGTTTGAGTTTATCACAGAGAGGAAATGACTTTTTTTACACCTAATTTAATCTGAAGCTATTCACAGTTTAAAATGTTTAGTAACGGTGACCTTTTTAATGACTAACACATTGCAGGTGGTCCTGTTGTAGCCAGCAGTTACTATTTGCCATCAGAAAAAGAGAGAGAATTAAATGACCACTCCATGGCAATTGTCTTCGTGTTGCAGGGTTCAAAGGACAGCTGGGTCTGAATGGAACCATAGTTAAGGATCTGGAAAAAAAAGGACAAGTTCCTTTCTCCTCAATAGGAGAGCTGCTTTGCTTTTCTTGGTCTTTCTTGGAACCCAGGTACAAGCAGAACGTCTCAGAAAGAATTGCAAACCAGATGCCACTAGCCGCTTGCCCGGGCTCTGGGCCTGTTTTCTTTTTGAAAGGACAGATGTGTCTATGGCATTTCAGTGGCTCAGAGTGGAGACAGAATTATTTCTGGTGCTGACCATTGGCTGGATTCCTGGGCCTTTCGCAGACTTGTGGGGCCATACAAGGTCCAGGTAAAATCCACCATCCTGGGTGAGCTGAAGGAGGCCCAGGGAGAGGAAGTGATTGATCACAGCGGGTGACACCAGATCTCGTGACACACACCAAGGCCTTGACAGCACCTTGTCCACCACATCCAATGCTCCAACATGGGGGGTTCGTTTTCACTCTGTCCCAAGCTAGGTGATGTGCAGGCTGCTTGATTATCCAGTGACTTGATTAAGGACCCGTACCTGGTCTCAGATCATCCTTCAGGGCTTTTCCATTAGCACCATGTTGTAAGGATCTCCTTTATGGAGATTACGCTGGTTCGTAGATCAGGGGTAAAACACCCTGGGTGTGCCCTGGCTTTCAGGGCAGTGTGACAGTGCACTGTGTCAGCAAATGCTATTTCATGTCTACAACTTGGGCAGCAGATACATAATTCAGTGTCCTGACTCTCTCAGCAAGCCTTTTCCCTGGGCAAGTGGAATGAGCTCGTTTTGGGGCACAGAGCTGTTTAATAGCCGGAAGCCGCGCATTTCCCAGTTTTAGCCTTTCCCTTCCCCCTCTGCACACCTCCCCCTCATCGATCCTGGAGGCTGCACATCCCCCCACTTGTGGGGGGTGAGGGAGAGAAGCAGAGTAGGATTTGGGAAAGGAGGGGAACGGAATAAGCCACCACTTCTTCAGGGACAGCTGGTCCCCTGCTCAGAGAACTGGCACCTCGCTTCTGCCCATGAACAGGATTTTCCACGTCCTGGTGATTCTTGTGGCATCTGCTTTGCCCAGACTGCCCAGCCCTGCCAGTGTCATGTTGATATAATAAATGTCCCTCAGTCGTTCATGTTGAGAGTGAGACTTCTGAGATCTGTGCTCATCGATCCTGTTCTGGCTTTAGTGACTTCCCAGGTTGCTGGCGTCACAAAAGCCTTGTTATTACTCACATCCAAGGAAAGTGCAGAGGCCACACAGAGGCAGAAGCGGGTCACTTACCGCTATGGGGGATGTTCTAATGAGATTCTGGTGGGTTCTAAGGATCCTGCAGGGTCTTCAGTTCTTCCATACAAGTGCCAAAGACTAGGCCACTCAGTGTCACAAATTAGGCCTGGTCCCCAAGCTCACTCTATTTCAGAAGTTTTCTCACATTTCTTCCACTCTCTTCTTCTTAAGCATTACTGCTAAAAATTCATTAGATTCTAAAACTGGAGTGGGGTAATGATTGGAAAATCCACTAAAAATCACTGAATTGTATACTTCAAATGGGTGGGAAAAAGTTAACTTAAAAAAAAAACCTATCAAACTATATACAATTACAGTTTGTGTACTTCCTTCTTTATGTTTATTTTACTCCAGTAAAAGAGTTTATTAAAGAAAAAAACTTAACCTAAAATAAAGCACTGAAAAACTCATATTTGTATTTTATGTCTTATTGAAATCACATCCTATGGGCATAATGGCTGAGAAAGAAAAGGTAGTTGATTTATAGAACATCTTTCTTATTACCTACCAGTTATCGCAGAATCTTTAAGCTATTAGGAGAATCTAGTTGTTAAAGAGATCATATCAACAGATTTAAAATAAAAGAAAATAGAATAATCTATTTCAAAATATAAGGAATTTACTGTTTTCACCTAGTGACACTTGCCAGTGCTTGTAAATACTATATTTAGATCCCATGTGCTTGATGTCATTTATTCATATTTAAAACGGTGTATGGCAAAAGACCTAAAACTATTTGAATTCCCTCTCCTTCATCCTAGCACATTCTCACCCTAAAACTTTTTACTGAGCTTAAAACAGTTAAAGTTGCTACCTATATTAATGCAAGTACTTTATTGTCCTGAAATTACGGCTTTTGAAGTTTCTTCCTTTCTGAAACAAAAAAGAAAAGCCACGGTTGACATCAAAGAGGAGGCATTCTCCTCACTAGCAATTATGGTCGCTTAATGTTACTCAATATCCACCCAGTTGCAAACTGCCTTTGCTTTTTGTAACATGTACTTATTTTGATCAACACCTTTAGAAAAAGTACCTAAAAGTACCCAACTACCTATAAAATTCTCGCTGGATTCTTCCTGGTGGTGGTTGTTGTGAATCAAAATACTCCTTTAATAATGCATTCTGCCATATATGATTGTGGGTGTGTGTTTTTTTCTTTTAAAGAAAACATTTAATTACTATCGGAGAGTTGTAACTGTTAGCTGTGAGTTACCAGATGTGAAACCAGACACAAGGGTGAGATTTTACAATTTCAGCACAGCTGCTTACGACCAAATCTGGTTTAGGACACCGTCGATGGATTTAAAAACATTACATTTATATTAAAAATAGCAGGTCCTCATATGCAGCCCAGCTGAAGGTCTTCTTGGCAAACTTGTTAAAATCAGAACGAGTCTCTTCAATCAAAGCCCCAAAACAGCCTCTACGAACGGGCCAATGACATGTGCTGTCACTCCCTGCCCGCCCACCCCCCCAAACATTCTCATAGAGACACATGTGTCTGAGCCTTTTGTCCGAATTCTAAATTAAACCTCCGATTCTTTTCATTTGTATATTATGTGCACTGAACGCCAGGATGTAAAGGCTTAAAATGCATCAACAGTTTGTGCAGACTTGAAACTCCTAACTTACTGCACTGATGATTTGATACAAAGGTGTTGTTTTGTCTCTCTGCCCACCCCCAGCCCCCTGGCATTTGAGTTTTTACAGTGTAGGAAGAAAATAGCTCTCCAAAGCTTACTTTTTCTTCCTCCCCTCACCCCACCCCCATGGGTTCTTGAATCTGCAGCTATTATTCCGGGCCAAATTGTCGCCATGCTTAGTGGAGCGTGGGAAAGCAGGCAGGACAGCTGAAATAACTGCGAGATGTCGGGCCTGCGCACGGGAGAGCCTGGGCTCAGCCTCGCCTCCGTCCTTGCTACCATTTTAACTGGGGTTTTGAGACTTTCCAAAAATGTATCCAGGGCATGGCTTTCCTTTCTTCAAATCCAGGGGAGTGGGAAGAAAGGGAAGACTCCTAAGTGTCTAAATCTAAGGCACATTTGAAGCGCTGCTGGTATTGAAAACCTGGCCTCTCTGATAGTAACACACTGACGGGTTTAAAGTGTCTTCAGGCTGTAGGACAGGGTATCCGAAGTCGGTGGCTATATTCTTCTCTCCCCAGCCTGCATCATGCCCCTCCCAGAAGCCTATCCTAATGTCATATCATAAGGTCTTCTGCACCCTTCACATTTTTTCCCTATACATATACAAGCAAATGTATCTGTTTCTAAGTGTGTATATGCATATGCACAGGATAATGTATACATTATTCTACACCTTCTTTGTCACTTCATACTAGATCTTGGAGATTTTTTCACATTAGATCCAAAGGCTTCCTAATTCTTTTTAAACTCATAAGTTATCAAATAGACATAGAGGCCATATTTAGTTTTTTGCTTATTAACATACAATGCTAAAAATCAACATCCTCATTCATAATATCTTTGTTCCTATAGGTAAGTATATCTGAAGGGCAATTTCCTAGAAGCGGAATTGTTGGCTTAAGTGATTTATGCATCTTTAAAACAAACACACAAGTCAAAGCATGTGCGTGCCTCTTTTCTTACCAACTTTTGGTTGATTTGGTTTTAAAGGTCCAAGTGGTGAAGCTCCCGACCCCCTACTCGCCACAAAAAAATAAATGTGCTCCCCTCCAGTGAGACGTTTCTGGGTCCTCGTCAAAGTGAGTATGTCACGCACACGCACCCTCATTCACTTGCTGTTTCACCACTTTCATTAATATTTTGGGAACTCTTAATATTGTGTATGTGCTAATGTCTATTTCATGGTTTCAGTCAAGGTTATAGTAACCACCTTTATATTGTGATAATGTCACTCACAGGTTACAAATATTTCCTATGCTGGGGACACTCTTGAGGTCTCTGCCACTTCCCACTGGCTCCTGTGTTTTCACGAATGCTCCTCACGTGCCAGCCTCCGCCCACTGCCCCAGCCCCGCAGTGGGGAGGGCTGGGCAGAGTGGCACACAGGGGTTCCAGCACTGTGCTACGGACTGAAAAAAAGCAATAGAGCCCATCTTTGGCAGAAGTCAGATTCCAAATGTGAAAAAATAATATCCAGTCTTTAGCAGGAAATGGAGAATGCATAGGCTTTTGAAGTATCCCTGCTTTTCTGTAGCTTTGCTCCACTCTGCTCTCCTAGGAACACTTTGGTTAAATTTATCCACAGGTGTGAAGCTCAAAGGTATGGGTGGCAGGAGAGAGAAGTTAAGGAGTAAGGGGGTCAAATGTCATTTGGGTGCAAGGACAAGCCCTAGATCTATGTCCGAGTCCACAGGCTTAGGTCATCTTGCAGATACATAGGTAGTGGTGTGACCTTGAGTAATCTTGGTTTCAATTTCTCCAGCTATGAAATGAGAGGATTTGACCAGATCAGCAGTTCTCAAAGTACCTTCCTTGGTACATTGGTCTAAGACAGCCTTTCTGAGAATAGAATTTTAAAGTCAAATGTTTTGGGGAAACCAACTTCATGACCTCTTAGAGATTCCTAAAGCTTAGTGGGTTCAAGACCCTGAGAAGTCCTTCAGCAAAGAGCTGACAACTTTTCTTAGTCTAATGTTTCCCAACTATATTTGACAAAAATAATTTTGTGGATTCCTTATAATAATGCTTTCTTTGCAGAGCCCACTTTGGGAAAAGCTGGAAGTTCTTCATGGTAACTTCCCATCCAAATGCTCTGTGATGAACCGATTAGCTGGCCATTAGTTCTTATAGAACAGTCTTCCTTCCTCCTCAATGTCGACAATCCTAACTGTCATCACTTCTCACCCTGTGTCCCCAGCTAGCCCCTGAAGGTCCAAACCCTGCCCACAGCACTGGGGCCTGCACACAAGAGGTGCTCAATAAATGCCTGCTGTTGCATTGCTGGGAGGTGCAGGAAGCTCTCTTCAACCTGTTAGTTTGACTCCCTGAGGGTTGTTGGGTTTAACTGAATGATTTTAGGTTTTACTTTTGTTGGATGCATGCAGATTTAGGGGAGGAGATATAAAGGGAAAGGGAAGGAAGGAGAGAGAGGAAAGAGGTGAGAAGGAGAAAAACAAATGAAAACTGAGAGGGAATAGAAGAAATAAAGAAAAAAAGAGGAGCTGGTGGAGCCTGGAGGGGAGAACATTAAGAGGACTGGGAAAGTTGCATAAAATATCTGCAGACTTCCTGGGGACTGCCTGAGTGCTCTGCCTTCTCATGCTAATAGCAGTAGCACCACCTGCCCATAGTTGGTGCTTATGGAGATTTACTAAGTGAATGAATCATGTCCATAACAATCATAGCTAGCTAAACTTGTTATAAGCATGATCTCATTTAATCTGCACAACAGCCCTATAAGTTTGATGATAACCCATTTCTGAGATGTGGAGACTGAGGCTCCAAGAGCTAAGTGACCTACCCAGTGCACATGAATTCAAGTCAGTCTGACTCTAACTTGCCTGCCCCGAACCAAAGCACAGCCCCGTCTGAGGGGCGCACCAACTGACCAGGCTGCTTCCTCAAGCTCCAGGCAGGACCTGCACATACAAGATGAATGCCTCGGTGGGGTGGAGCGAAAGGGGAGAAGAGAGTGGCCTTTTGCTGGCAGGTCTCACTCCCCTAACTTCCGAGAGGCCCTCCATTACTTGCTGGTGTGAGGCAGCCAGTACAGCCCTTGCCCAAAGCCACCACCCAGGTTCTCTCCACATCCCATCTGGGGACACAGTGTCAACACCAAGCTGCCAAGAGGGCCATTTCCCAAGCAAGTCTACAGCATGTTTTGGGGGGTCGAGGGTCTGCATTTTCCCTTCTGCTGAAAGCACTCTTTCCCCTTCCCCCCTGCCCAGGCACCCTCCCAGCTCCTTGGCCTCCTTCTGCTGGGGCTGGGGCTCAGGAGGTAGGGCTGCAGGGGGAGAAACCTCTTATGGGAGGATGTTTATTTAGCAAAACCTTCAAACTGCAGAAATCTTTTTTTAAAAAAAAGATGTGAGCATCTAAAATCAAAATGTTCAAAGACCATGGCCCCTTGCAATGCTTGTGATGGGTGGACCAGCCCCTTCACTGTAGGTTGGAGGTAGAATGAAAGCCCCCGTCGGACACTCTGAGCCATCCCATCGCTCAACTTACTCTCTGACCTCCCAACGTGCTGTTCCCTGGGCTTCAGGAAGCGTCATGACAGCCTGTTGTGTTCTAGTCCTCCGTGTGCACATCTAGGCCTGGAGAAAGAGGGCGGGGAGTGACTTGAAGCTCGGAGAGGCTAATCGACCCACACAATAGACAATGGAGCCCGAGAGAGGTGCAGAGAGTCCAGGGAGAGGCAGAGCTAGACAAAGAGGCATACTTGGAGGAAACAGAAAAGAGATCGAGAGTTCTGCTAGGCCAAGTGGGATTTGGTGAGATGGAGGGAAAAAGGGATTTGAGGGCAATGTGTTGGGTAGACGTTATGCAATGCAGTTCCCCCTAACTTCGCAAGAGACTTTTTTGTGATCATTTAAATTGCCTTTTCCCTTTTTAAAAATGCTAGACTTCTTTTTAAATTGCTGTCATTGTAGATGGCCACAGGGCAGCTCCCTTTGTTACAGCTGCAGTATCATCTGACTTGCTTGGACATTTTCCCCAACTGCAATCTAGCTAGTGTTATTCCCTATATGGTCCCCGCTTTCCCACTGCTCTGGACTTTGCACAGTGACCTCTGGATGAGGAGGAGATTGGGTGTCCTGTGGGTAGGCATTGATTGGGAGAAGGGTGTTCAGGTTGAGTGTCCCTTATCTGAAATACCTGAGACCAGAAATGCTGCAAATTTCAATTTTTTTTAATTTGGAATATTTGCAGTTGAGCATCTCTAATCTGAAAATCTGAAATTCCCCACTGACCATTTCCTTTGAGAGTCTTGTCATTGCTGAAAACGTTTTGGATTTTGGAGCATTTCGGATTTCAGATTTTTGGATTAGCCATGCTCAACCTGTATTAGATTCTCTTCCCTTTCTTCACTCCTACTCCCTCACTACGGCATCCTCTATTCCCTTCTGCAACTCTCCTGTTTGTTCTATAACTCTCTCTCTCCACTCTCTGGTCACTTCCTTTGTCTCCATCCTTCCCTTTTCCTTTTTCTCTCTCCTTCTCTGACTCTTTTCTTTCTCCATCGTTAGTCATCTCTCTACATCTTTCTCGACTTCTTGGTACCCTCCTTCTTCTCCATATATTTCTCCTTCCCTTTCTTCCTCTTTCTTCTATTCCCTGTTTTCCTTTTAGCCCAATGTCCTATGTGGGCGATGCCTTCACTCACTGGTGGCAGCAAGGCCAAAGTGGTTGCAAAACAACAAAAAAGAGTTAGTCATTAAGTAAGCATTTGCCATGTCAAAACCCCCTTCAATGAAGTCTAGAGGTTTACAGACTTAATCACCTCTGTGTTTGACCAAATCACAGTCCTCTCATGACGTTGCTGTCCAAAAAGATTGATGGGTGAGGAAGTCAATATGAAGTAGAACAGAGTCTCCATTTTTCAAAACAAACATTTCAGAGCTCTCAACCCACTCAGGATATGCAAAACCCCACTTGAGTCTTGCTTGAGTATTTGGGCAGGAGCTCCTAAAAAAGCCATGATTCTGGAAAACCAGTAGATGGAGAGGGGGTATGTCAGAAATTCAAGAGTGATTAAAAAGACGAAGGTCTTGAAAAGCCTGATCGCATGGCTGGCCATTAGGTGCCCTCAGCCATCTGGAGTAGGTGGCCCTTAGGAGGGGGGAGGACACCCCCATGAATCTGCCTGTGTCTGACACTTATCGGAGCCTTAAACCCTCAACTCTTAAGGACTCAGGATTACATGATATGCTGTGATTATACGATGATTAATCTGTGTGGTTGGTTCCCACCTAAAATAACAAATGGGCAAGTGTGGACCTGATCGTCTACCATTTGCCTGGATAGTCCCAGGCTCTGTCCAGCACACCACCCAGTTGCTCGTAGAAATCTTCCCTGGTTTGGGGGTGGGGTGGGGAGGATTTGGTGTGAGGCCTGAAAGATCAAGAAGAAACGAGTTTTAACTCAGCCTCAAAAAAATAAAAATTAAAAAAAGAAAAAGGAAATGAAGAAGAGAGCAAAAAGTAGCAGTAGTTAAATTTCAACTGAATGGACTAGAGCATAGGAAATTATTTCCCAGGGAAGGTGAGAATTGAAAGAGGAGAGAGGATCTCTTTGGCTGGTTGGGGGAGGCTGGGAGACTTCCAAGCAATGGGGTTGTCAGGAACAAAATGCAAAAACATAAAAATAAACCCACAGGCCTTAGGAATGCTTAAGATCTTTGGAAACTTGGGAGAATTTTGCTAAATGCTCCCCGGATTTCCAGAAGCAAGGTAGACATGCTCAGAAACTCCCCTTGTAGGCCCTGAGAAAGGCACTGGAAACACAGCTCTACGCACGGTTTCCTGCGGTGCCCTCTCTTCGAGGTGAGAGCTCCTCCATGAATGTGTGCTCTTAAGACAGGGGCCAAAAATAACCAGAAAAATTCCACTACAGCTGCTACAGGTCTCCTATGAAAAAACCAGTGAAAATATGGGCACCGTCAACAGCTCCAGGCAAGACCAGTAAGTTCTTTTCATGCTGAGTAAGAATAGTACAGAGAAAAACTTCATGATTTAGTTTGTTGAATTTTTAAATTATTTATTGAATTATTTTAACTACTGAGTTTCATGAGGGATTAGATAATAATGTAGGAAAGGCAACTTTGTCTAGCAATATGAAGTCAAAATGGCAGGGCTTGGGGTTGAATCCGGGCTCTGACTTTCGCTGTGGGGCCTCGGACAAGTTATTCAATCTCTCTAAGCTTTAGTTTTCCATTATTCTTACCTTAGAGAGTTTGGGGAGGATTGCAAGAGATAAAATGTGGTAAGCATTTTATGCCTATCTCATGGTGTAATAGTTTTCTTCTGTTGCTATAACAGATGAGCGCAACCTTAGTGGCTTAAAGTAACACAAATTTTTTATCTTACAGTTTCATACCTTAGAAATCTGGGTGAAATGAAAGTGTTGACAGGGCTGCATTAATTTTTGTCAGCTCCTGGAGAGAGTCTTTTCCCTCCTTTTCTGGCTCCCAGTGGCTGCTAACATTCCTTGGCTCATGGCCCCTTCCTTCTGTCTTCAGAAAAGCAATGTTGCATCATGGCCAATTCTCCCACATTGCCGTCCTTCTCTGCCCACAGCTGGACAAGGGTGTCTGCTTTTAAGACCACATATATGACTAGATTGGCCCACTCCGATAATGCAGCTAATCTTCCCACTTCAAGGTCCTTAACTTGATCACAGCTGCAAAGTCCCATTTGCCATGAAGGTAACATGTTCACACGTTTCAGGAATGAGGAAGTAGCTATCTTTGGTGTTTCATTATTTTGCCTACTGCATGTAGTACATGTTTAATCCATTTATTATTATTAAGAAGTGACTCTCCAGATTGCCAAGGAAGGTGAGGTCTTTTCTTGGGCTGTAAAATAACTTGAAGGGGTCATCTTTCTGAAGGGAAGGATAAGAGTATGTGTTTTAGAGCATTTAATTAAGAAAAGAAAGAATACCAATTTTAATTATAAAACTGTCCTAAAAATATACTGTCTAAGTTTAATTATTAATAAAGTAGCTAATATTTATAAGATCCCTATCATGGTCTAGACATTGTTCCAAGAAATATTTTTCTTCCATATACACATTCTTATTTAATCCTTAAAACAACCTGTGAGATATGTAAAATCATCTACTTAGGAGCAATGACAGAACAAGCTCAGAGAAGTGAAGTACATTCTCCAAGTTCCACAGAGTGGAGATGGAACAGCTAGAATGTTTCCAGGCATTGAGGCTTACCTTTAAGCTCTAGCTCAAGCCTGTGGTGGGAGGAATGCCTATTTGAATTAACCAGCCAATCTTCAGGGTGGAACTTGGGCCTGTTGAACCAGTTTTTCTCTCCAAGGCCAGTGTGGGAGCTAGATTATGAACAACTTCACTCTAGTACATTTTAGTCATCGTTGGGGGCTCAGAAAGGAAACTTGGTCCCTACATTCAGCAAACCTCAATATGGGTAAGGTGCCCCATACTCATCAGCACAAATCCCCTCTGGAGGTGCTGGACCCCATGACATGACTGGGTCCCATCAAAGGCCACTGCAGGCTCATCACGAGCCCTAGAAGCCCGACCACCCACATCAGCATTCAGTTTACATCCACTCTTGCGCTATGAGCAGAAGGCAGAGTTGTGTGTGACTTGCCAGTTTTCTACAAGACCATATAAAATTTCACACTTATGATAAATGCCTCAGACTAGGGTTTCATAAAACCATTTAGTGTATTAGAGTCTATTAACCAGACCGAAACCATGACCCTCGTTTAGCAGTTATAGACTGTGGCAGCACTTAATCCATA
The DNA here is from genome assembly GCA_008750895.1 of Mirza zaza. Lineage (NCBI taxonomy): Eukaryota > Metazoa > Chordata > Mammalia > Primates > Cheirogaleidae > Mirza > Mirza zaza. The sequence continues at coordinate 27,684 of VSMD01092790.1, forward strand.
CAGGTTGATTTTTATAACATTTATGATCTGAACCAGATCCCTTAATGCCTCAACTCATAACTATTGGCTTGAAATATGAGCATCTGGAAAGCACAACTGGCAGGGCCCATGTGATGCTGTAGGAGAGAGCTCGTGCTAACAAATCTCCTACAGAACGGATCGATCTGGATGTAGAGGTTCACAGCAAAAGGCAGCTCAGTGACAACTGTCCCATAGGAGACTCTTGACTGCCTGTCCAACGTTCCTTGCCTATCCTCCCTCAGCAGACTCCAGGTGTCACTCAGGTGCCATCCCAGTCCCGCCCTGTGTGACTCAGGAGAAGCTGGGCTTCTCTCCTTTGCCAGTGATGGCTTAGGGACCTGGGGTTAAACAGTGAGCACTCGTACTTCTCCCAGCAGCTGTTTTGTTCTGGGGGCAGGGTCATGACCTACTCGATGAGAATGAAGGCTAGAGCTAATATTCTGTAATTCAGGAGAGATGCTTTCTCTCTTCTATAGACTTTAAGCAAGACAGCCTGCCTCCCCCGTGCTACTGGCAGCCATGTTATGTCCTTCCCACAATCCACCAGGAAGAAAAGCAGTCACACATGTATTATGTAGGGCTGAGATATCCCATTTGCAAGCTGGAAACTTAAACTGCCACAATTGCATGGATTCAGTCAGGAGACACAAGAGTCATGAGTCAGGGACAAAGGCATTTCTCACTCATCTCACAGCAAACAGCATGAGCATTGGCATATTTGCACCTGGGCCCTGAGCCCAACCCCCACAAGGTGGTGTGAGGTGGGCCAGGTGGCACCTGCGTCCGCACCAGGACTCCTGAGCTTAGGGAACCTACATCTTTCCATACCCGGCAGTTAGCGTGCCTGCTCGGCAGTCCAGACAGAGACCAAAGGTTTTGGAAACATAGTCCAGAACCAAGACAGTCGGTGCTATGAGAGAGCTCACTTAAAGTCTTGATTTTCTGTTAAAGGACATAAGAAAAATCATTTTTGTTTAAGGTGATTGAGAAAGATTTTTTTTTTTTTGCTTACAGCCTAACTATCATAAGAGAGAAAATAACCCATGGTCTAAAATCTATGGGGAACTCCACAGTTCTTAGCTCTTCAAAGGGAACTGGTCTCAGCCACTAAGTAGGGCATTTTATTAAGTTGCATTTATCTTTGAGAGATAAAATTGTCTTTGATCTCTACTTGGATTTTTGATACCTCAATCAACAATAGGTGATTTAAATCCAAAAGGTGATTTTCTCAGAAGATGAGGGCACTGCTGTGATTCCTCCATTTACAACCCTATAACCAAATCATATGAAATAATGTACAAAGGCCTGGGTGTGAAAGTGTCTGAGAGCAACACCCTACATTAGACGTTGGGTCTTTCCGCTGCAACATGGCCAACAAAGCGTGCATTGATATATTCATGTCAGAGTGCGTATTTGAGACTATTGGACCCCAAGTGTGTCCTGAATCAGGATCTGTGAAGTTCAGCAAAGCAAGACGTTTCTCCTGCTGCCATTGAAGGGTGGCTGTCTTGGACTTGGTTTCACAGCAGGTACAAGAGGACCATTTGCTTTTGCATGGCCTTTCATTCTAGAAGATTCTCAAATTTACATCCACAAAGATAGAATATGCTAACAGACTGGAAATAAAAAGCCAGTCAGCTTATGACAATGCCATTAGCTTCATTACTGCAACATTTACAGGGCTTATAAAGCATATAAATGATGATTTTTAATAATCTAATTATCTTCTCAACACATAGAGAGGATTGCTTTGTGGGGTCTGTGTGTGTACGTGTTTGTGTTTGTGTGCGTGAGAAAGGCCCTAATTTGTTAAGTGTAAACAGTAAAAATATGCTATAATTATAAAACCTATTTTAGAATTTATACATTTTTCAGTGCAATTGGAGCCTCAAAAATCAGAAGGGGAATTGGTCTCTCTGCGGCAGAGGCCCTGCCTTATGACGACAAAGTAAAAGCTCTTTGTAGGTGGTAGAAACTCTCCCAAGCCTTACCTGTGATTTAGCTCCTCTGTCCTTTGAGCTGCCTGGAAGGCGTGGCCACTCTGGGCCTGGGGTGTCCCTTGACAGCCAGGTCAGCTCATGCTACTAGAGACCCTCACGTGGGCTCACCCGGGGCCCTGCATTTCAGAGGTCGTTTTCCAGGGTAACTTCCTTCCCTCCCACCCCCAGGAAGCCTAACTGGAGAACCAGGGTCCGAACACTCTCCAGGGAAGGCTGGGCATTGCTCAGGAGCGGGCTTTTATTTTTCACAAAGTGCCAGGGTGAATCTGGGCACCTCATTCCCTCCTCCTTGCTTTTCAAGCCCATTACAGGCTACGTTCCTCTAATGATATTAATAATGCAGAGACACCAAGGAGGAGATGTGAGAAGGAAATGAGACGCACTGGCATAAAAGCTCTGTTGCAGGGCATTCTTCCTACGCACTGCTCATCCAGTAATTTCTTAAATCAGTTTTTAAGAGTCGAAGTGGCTAAGTCAGAGCGCTCTGACTTCATGTGCGGCAAACGATGCCGTCGTTATTAGAATTAAGATGCATCTCAAAGAATCTGTCTCTACTTTGCTCTGTTAACCTGAAACCTCATTCTCTCTGCTAAGTTCTCCCAGAGGATGGTTTACCCTTGGCATTATATAAACTTCTAAAATAGCAGGGGGAGCGAAATGTCGGTAGGATTTCACTCTGCAGCGCAGTCGCTCAGGGGAGGCGTCATCGCAGCAGTGGAATTACTTCATTTGGAAAATATGCCTCATTTTGTGAAGCTCCTTTGTGTCTAAGAAAGCAGGCAGAGGAAGAACGGCTGGGGCTTATCGCAAATTAAGTAGCAGCCAGGGTTGAGCGAGATATTTTCAATTAGATTTGGAAAGGGAAAAAAGTATCTAAAATGCTTGTTACGTAGGGCTTCGTGTCGATAAGAATTCTGAGGATGTGGTTATGGGGAAGGTTTGATCTGACAGGACGGTGATATTAAGCTGAAATGAACAAGACATGCAATTAGCATAATTAAGAAGTGTGTAATGGTAGCGTGGAAAGAAGAATCGCTTAATAACCTCACGAAGCCCTGGTTCTGCTCACGCCTGGGCGAATGAACTTAAGCCAGCCACTTAACTTCTCCAAACCTCTGTTTTCTCATGTAGATCATAATATCCCTATTTTGCGTTATTAGAATAAAATAAAATAGAATAAAATAAATGTGCATTGCTTTCTAAAGTGGTATATATCTTCAAATCTCAGTTCTCATTTGCTGTTTATAATGCATGGGAGAACCACAGAATGGGAGCTGTTCCTACATAGACCCTCTGGTAAGTTCCTTGCCATGTAGGCTGCCTTAGGAGATGGAGGACAAGGCATCCAGTGCCTGCCAAAGGGCTTCTGCCTCCGAACATGCTGCTATTAATATTTACTGTAGACACCAAAGGGTCACCTTGCTGAACTTCCACCCCCTTCCAGGGAGGGAAATGTATGGCGATGGATACTTACCCAGTGAAAAATCCAGTTTGTAGATACAAATACAAGCTTGGGGTGAATTGATACCTTTAACACCTCAAGCCTCCTTTTTCGTAATCCCTGATGACAGATATCCTTGTGTCTCCTTATGAAAAATAGAATAGCAAGGGGAAAACCATGGCTCTGGAGAAGGGGGTATCCTGATCAGCATCTCCCAGAGGTGTTTTATCCCAACAGTGGCAAAGGAGCAATCTTGGAGTGGCTGCCTGCCACCTCTGGTCCGGCCCAGGAGAGTGAAGAGGGAAGCCTGCCTCCCTGCCTGGTGACTAGCTTGAGAATGTTGTGCAGTGTGATAAAAAAACCACAAGCCAGTACTGGGTCAGAACATGGTGAAACAGCAAAAAAAAAAAAAAATCGAGACTAGCCCTTCCCCCTCTTATTGGGCTCCAAATTAGGGTTTAGAAGGAGGGACTTGAACGAAACTATATTTTAAGAGATTGGCATTTACATTAAAGTAGTTATAAGGCTGTTATTGCAATATGGTTCCAATATGCACCAATTATGGTACATATGGAATCAAAGGCAGAAATGCAAACATGTATTAATAAGAATAGTAGAACACTTCTATAATATTATTATTATTAATAAAACATTTGTATGGCATTTTATTGGTTATAAAATTGTTTCATACATTATCTCATTTAATTCACAGCACATCTCTGCAAACTGGGGAAAGACGATCACTTGTGGAAGAGGAAAAGGAGGCTCAGGGATCACAGGGTATGGCCAGGTCACACAGCAAGGTGCAGCGGGGATTCCAAAGCAGACCTTTGAATGCCATGTTTAAAAACGTTTCGCCATGTCAAGATGAAAATTTAAAAGGAGATCAAGGCCTAGAATATACATGTGCTCCACGTCAACCTCTGCAGGTATTTTAATTTTAGAATCGTTTACGTGGTGTCAGGGAGTTTTTAAAAAAATTATCAATAAAGGCAAAAATTCAAAAAAGCTTTCTCAAAGCCAGTATTATGAGGAAACCTAAACCTGTTAGGAAATTGGTTATAATATGGAATGTGGATATTAAAATGCCATAAGCTTCATTAAAAACTCTAAATATGTAACTAGAGTTTTTACTAAGTTCATAAAATATAATATTGGACAGAGCATTTTTTGTAAATCCTTGTGGTTCATGTGTCAATTACCTGGTTACTTAGTAACCAAGTAATCCAGTAACCAAGGAGTCAAGCTATAGATTAAATAGTCCCCAACTAGGCAATAAAAAGGTCCCTGAGTACAAATTTGCAGAATTATGGTTTATTGTGTTAATAATCTCCCCGTGTCTGTGGCTAGCCTTCCAAGGATGGGCTGGCGAGTGTGTGCTGCTCTGGAGCCCAGCCGTGGCTCTTGCTATTTTGTTATAGTACCTCCTTTTAAGAGAGGAAATTAAACCACAAAGCATGCTCTGGCTTAAAAAGTCACTAAAGGAAATGAGAGGCTGAGCACACACCCAGCCGACTTTGGGGATTCTGTGGCAGTCTGGGCTCAGGTTATGAGAGCTGGCTATTTGGGGTTCAATTCCAACACTTTGCTGCTAGAGTTTTAGGACAGTTGATTCTTTACGGGTCCTCTTATAACTTACGATCCTCTCCAATGATTCAAAGGTTCATCCAACAGATATTCGCAGGGCACCATTGTGTGCCAGGCACTGCGGTAGGCACAGGCAACACAATTTTAAGCAAGACATGCTCACATCATGCACTCAAAGAGCTCGCCATGTTGGGATCAAAGAGATATTAATCATACAATCGCATGGATAACATACGACTGTGATAGATGCTCTGCACTGAGAGTAGATGATGCTATGATAGTGTCCCACACCAAGATGGGATCTAATGCAGAATAGGAGGAGGACAGTTAGTGCAAGATTTCCAACACACTATGAGACCTTTGAGCCGAGCTGGCAATCTGAAGGATGAGGAGAAATTGATCAGGGAAAAGAAGGAGAGAGGGCGAGCTAAGAACACTCCAGGAAGAAGAGGGAGCTCGTGCAAAGGCCCTGGGGCAGGAGAAAGCATGGCATTTTCAAGCAACCGAAAGAAAGCCTGTGTGGCTGGGTGCCATCAAGCCTGAACAGGAAGGCTTAAGAATCAATGTGCGTCAAACCAACGCATGTGTTTTGTGGGAAACAGAGAGGATTGGGAAAATAGAGTTTACTATGAGGCAGCTGAATTCTTACAGAAAAACAACTCATTCTTTTACATTTTGGTTTTACTGTCCAATGCACACTGATCTCGGTTATCATCTGTCTTTATGATTCCACCCTGCCCACGCATTCAGTGTTCCCCAAATCTCTTGCTGAATTAAGGGTGAATGGTTTGTGGACACAGGATACAATGACCAAAGTATCAAAATTTTCATAGAAACCAGTGTTAAATAAATCCTGGATATTTTGTTGAGAAACTCGCTCAACAAAACCAGATTTCCTTTCCTGTGAGTATTTGTACCTCCCCTGGTGTCTACATCCTGGTTTGGAATCGTGGACTACTCCGTTTAGTTGGACAGTGACTGCAGGACCGACCGCCTGCAATCGGGTTCTTCAGCTGTGAGTTGCTGGAATAGGCGTTTGGCAGCAGGACTCTGGTATAGACTCCATGGCAGATACAGAAAGAGCAGGACCACTGTCTTTGTACTGGAAGTCCTGACTTCCCAATTTCTGTGACAGACTGTCATCCAAAACCAGTAGATAGTATGAAAAAGATGCTGACCAAATCCTGCCTAGGGAGCATCTTGACAGAAGTCAGAGTAACCCAGGAGAAGTAACTAGAGAATCTCAAAAAGTTATTTTTTAACCCCCAATACACTTCTAAGGTAACCTGTTATTGTTTGGTTATTCTTTTTCAGTAGCTTATTTTAGTGACCACGTGATGCTTGGACTCATGATACCGCTGAGCAGAATTAAATATCTTCCCCTAAACATCCTTTTGTCTTCCCATAATTGGTCATGAATTCGGTTTCAAAATCCGTTTGCGAGGATTGGGAAGATCTAGCAACTGTCTGCCTGCCGTGTCATCAGGGTGGCAGCTGTGTGCAATTCATGGTTGGAGCCCCTGCAACGTGCACAGCACCGTGGGGGACCCGCTGTGAAACCCAGGAATTCTTGTCTTTCAGGTGGTCCCACAGTTGTTAGAGAGGGACGGGTATGTAACCCAAACATGAGGCAGATGTGTGATAACAGAACTTCAAATCAATGGAGCAGGAACCCAGGAGAGGAGATGAGTCCTCACTCAAGCAACTGAGGGCAGACTGTGTGTGTCATACACTTGGACCAGGTTTGGAAGAGGAGCTAGAAGATGGAAAAGGAAGGCTATTTCCCTGGAGGGGGAAATAGAATGAGCAAAGTCAGAGATAAAAGCAGTGACCGTGAACCTTCTAGTGGGAGGGGACAGAGGCACTTGGGTGTGCTTCGGCGAAATAGACAGTCTGTATAAAATGTCAGCTTCACTGCTCCGTCTCCGTCCCCACCATTGCTGCTCCTTTTCTTAGTTCAAGGAGCAGAAACACACACACACACACACTCACACTCACACTCTCACCTTTGCTCTGAGCAGATTCACTGGTCCCTAAGTAAGATGGTGCAATATAAGGACCAAGAGATTTGGTTCTGGTTTCACCTTTGCTATTGAGGGCTGGGGAACTTTGGAAAGTCATTTTCCTTTCTGGCATATGGATCTCTTCCACCTTAAACCGTTCTGATTATTGAGGAGAGGTGCAGACTATAATGGAACAATATTTGCCCAGTAGAATGAAGATAAGAAAAGGTAATTCTCTTGGAGACACAAGAAGTATGGGAAAATTGTATATACGCACATATATAATTGTACATATATATATTGTGTGCATATATAAGTGTGTGTGTGTGTGTATAAAGTCAAGAAGAAATATAGGCTGAAGCCAGATCACATCCTAGGGGAGGTCATGACGATTTCTTAAGGCTTGCAATATAGTAGAAGAGGCTTTTAGACAGAGCTGTTTCCCAGTTTTATTTCTGACACTTAGTAGCTCAATATTTCTCAGCTGAGTCACTTCGCTGAGCCTTAGTTTTTTCATCTGTAAAATGGGGGTGGTTGTTATACCCACCTTTTAAAATAACAAACATTAAACAACTACCAGATAACTAGGGTTAGGGATAAAATGGCATTGGGGATAAATTGTTCGTTCTATCAGTGATTATTTAGAAACACAAGTACGGTCTCTGGTCTCCCGACCCTACGGTCCAGCGGGCACTGAGGCAGTCGTGGTGGTGTGCGTTGAGTGCGGGGATCGGGTCGCTGCAGTGGGGGACTCGGGAGCACTGTGCCAACATGGAGGGGAGCCCTGCCCTAGTCCTTCCTGCAGGAGGAGGACCTGAAGAAAGAGGATGGGGATAGAAACAAAATGTTCGGGCGAAGGAAATAGGCTCATTTTAAGAAAAAAGAAAGAGCCGCTCTGTGTACAAAGTGCCTAGCAGAGTGCTGAATCCCTAAAGAAACTCGATAAGCGTGGCTGCCAGGGAGGCCGTTGCTTTGTTACTGTCGCAGTTTAGGGGACAGTTCACTTCTCCTTGGTGGCACTTTCTGCAACCAGTTTGTGCCGTGGCTCCCGCCAGCCCGCTTTGCCTGCCTTGGATGGCGAGTCTGGAAGGAAGCCTTGCTGTGTTTGTGCTGGCGGCTAGACCCAAACGGGTTGGTCAAAAGCTGGCAGAAACGAATGCGTGGGGGTCTGTCCCCTCCTTTGCCGTAACGTGGGAGACCCCGGGTGCCGTTGCCACTGAGCTCAGAAAGCGTGGAAAATGCTGTTTTACTGGAGTACATAAAAATTCAAATCCTGGCCTCATAAATGTGAGTAAACAGTTTAATGACTTGCTCTAACTAGAAAGTAACTGAATATAAATGCAGGTATGCTACTCATTTGCATCTTTTTCCATGTGGGTGAATAAAAATAAAAGTTCCCTAGGTGTGATATTGGCGAGTGAACTTGTCTTTGGGATGTCTGTTATAAAATGCAAACCGTGGTGATTTTCCACGCTGTGCTCATGGGCGCTCATGCTCACTAAGGCGGAGGGACGCCGCGTGGATCTTGCTGTGCCTGGCTGGGCCTACAGGCCTGCCAGTGACTAGAACCTGTGGGAGCAGCCCAATGTCTCTGAGCCCGTTTCCTCATCTGTTAAAAGGAGGTGCTGGTTATCTACCTACCACTTACCTGAATGCATAGTCATTCAGAATCAAGGAATTCTCCAGCATAATCGTGGACTAACTGGCACAGAGCCTGGCCTGCCCTACTGCGGACGCTAAACAAGTGTTAGTTCCACTTCTCTCATTAGGGTTAACCTCCCCATTTCCTCTTCCTCTAGAAACATGAATTGGCTCAATATCATCTTAATTATGATCTGTAATGACATACGCATATAAACCTTAAGAATATGTATATTCACATATATTAGTATATATGCATGTTCATCTAGGGATATGTATATTAATCTGTATATTAGCACAATATAAGTTCACCTGAAGCTCTGTATATTCATATGTATATTAGTATATATGCTATTAGATGTAAAGAGTACATATTTGTATTAGTACGTATGCATATCTGCCTAAATACAGTATAGGCATATCTGCTTTTATTGCACTTCGATTTATTGTGCTTTAAAGATAATGCATTTTTTTATCAATTGAAGGTTTGTGGCAACACTGTGTCAGCATTTATTGGTGCCATTTCTCAAACAGTGTGTGCTCACTTTGTGTCCCTGTGTCAGCATTTTTTAGCAATTAAGTATTTTTTAATTAAGGCACATACATTGTATTTTTAGACATAGTGCTATTGCACACTTAATAGACTACAGTATAGTATAAACATAACTTTTATGTGCTCTTGGAAACCAAAACATTTGTGTGATTTGCTCTATTGCAGTATTCACCTTTTGCAATGTTCACCACTTCATTGAAATGGTCTGGAACTGAACCCACAATCTCCGAGGTATGCCTGGGGTACCCCCTTATCCATAGTTTCATCTTCTGCAGTTTCAGTTACACACAGTCAACTATGATCTGAAAATATTAAATGGAAAATTCTAGAAATAAACAACTTAGAATTTTTAAATTGTGCATTTTTCTGAGTGGCATGATGAAATCTCACAGCATCCTGCTTTATCCCACCTGGGACATGAATCATCCCTTCGTCCAGCATATCCATGCTGTATACACTGCCTGCCCCTTAGTCACTTACCAGCCATCTTGCCATCAGATTGAAAAAACTTAATGTATATAGGTTTGGTACTATACTAGGTTTCAGGCATGCACCAGGAATTTTACAACATATCCTCCATGGATAAAGGGGGACTATTGTATATATTAATATGCATATTAATACATATATACATTTTTCTGAAATATATATATCAATATCTATATTAGTACATATATGTAGTTTTAGATGCAAAACTTGATTTATCCATAATAAGGGTTTCCATTTCCCAAATGTAAATTGAAGAGGGAGTCCAAGGCTTCTGGTAGCTCTGAAATCCTTGGTTCAGATAGACAGATGCTACACACAAGTTGTGTCATCAGTAATCATTAAGGGGACAGGACCACCTTTTACTTAGAAGGCTTCTTGGAGGAAGAGGCATCTCTACAGGAGTTGAACTTGGAGTCAGCAACATTCAATATTCTGAACTTTGTCTTTGACTTGAGCATCCCCTAGTTCTCCACAGTGCCAGCTGTCTGCCTTCCTGGTGGCTCCAAAATGACATTCTTATATGCCACCACCTTCCAAAAAGATAGTCTTCATAGAGGTAAGTGTTTGTTGTCGCTGTATGTTCATTTAATTTATTTCTTCAGTAAGACTTCTCACCTGCACTCTTGTTAAATCGTCTTAACTGGTTTTTGGTGTTACCTTTCCCTAATTCATTCTATTGCCCACTGGTTAGACAACCTGTATCATCTGTAGCTCAAAAATTGTCCATGGCATAACGTACTTAGGAATAACCCTAACAGAAGGTATCTAAGACCTCTACCTTAAAGACTATAAAACATCACTGAGAGAAAGTAAACAAGGACTAACTAAATAGACATACTATGTTCATAGATTGGAAGACTTAATATTACTAAGATGGCAATTCTGTCTACATAGATCTATAAATTGAACACAACCAGAATTCAAGTAGACTTTTTAAAAATAGAAATTGACAAGCTGATTCTAAAATTTATATAAGAACCTAGAATAACTAAAAAAAAATTGGATGACTTACCCTGATTTTAAAACTGACTATAAAACTATCAGAATCAAGATAGTTTGATATTAGCAAATATATAGACATAAAGATCAGTGAAACAGAAATGAGACTTCAGAAATAGATACACACACATAGAACCAATAGATTTTTTATCAAATATTTCAATGTAATTTAATGAAAAAAAGGAAAGTTTTCAACAAATAATGCTGGATAAATTGGATATCTATTTGGAAAAAAAGAAAAGAACATTAACCCTTACTTCACACCATATATAGAAACTAACTCAAAGTGTACCATATATGTAAAACTGAAAACTATAAAGTTTCTTGGAGAAAATATTTGAGACTTGGGGT
>VSMD01092799.1:0-15722 GCA_008750895.1 Mirza zaza
CCTCTAAAGTGACACAGTTGCATTCCCTCTAAAGTGACACAGTTGCATTCCCTCTAAAGTGACACAGTTGCATTCCCTCTAAAGTGACACAGTTGCATTCCCTCTAAAGTGATATAGTTGCATTCCCTCTAAAGTGATACAGTTGCATTCCCTCTAAAGTGACACAGTTGCATTCCCTCTAAAGTGATACAGTTGCATTCTCTTAGTGTAACACTGTTGCATTCCCTCTAAGATTACACAGTTGCATTCCTCTAAAGCAACACAGTTGCATTCCCTCCATGCATCTCTTCACTTGTAAACACCTGCAGGCAGTATTCTTCCTGCCATAGCTGTGCAATCTATAGTTGCCGTCCGCTCAAATGCTCAAAATAGTATTTTCTTCAAAAGCAAGAGAATTTCCAGAAAACTATCAATATTCCTTTTGACACATTTTCAATTTTTTACACAGAATATTCTCAGTGCAAATTGCAAAGTCCATTTTTGCACATTATCCCACTTATTTTCATGTTAATTCATTGTACCAAATTTTTTTTAAAAAAAAGAAGGAATATAACTTTTTTATTATACAAACAGAGTTACAACATAACTTCACTTAAAGTCCCTGGCCCCTACTTACTATACTAATTATAGTGCTGTTTATCCAAATATGAAAAAGTTATTTTACTGCTTTATAGCCAACCAGAGACATAACTTCCGATTCTCTGTTGAATTAGCAGTGCATTTGTTTCCTGAGAAATGTCTTCTTGTTTTCTTATGAGATTTCCGGTGGAAATCAAATCATCACAATTCGATTTGAGACGGCACAATTTACTTATTACAAGGCTTTTCATTAAGTGTTAATTGTCCCGGGATTATACAGTCAAATGTACCAGTTAGTACAGGCACAATCCAACGGAGGTAATATCGTTCAGCACCGTTTTCGCAGAAAGAGAGTATTTTGGATAATTTCTTCCCGAATGATTGTTCAGAACAGGGAGAGTTCTGCACTAGGGTTGCTCAGATTTCCTTGTATCAGCCAAGACCAGGCTCTGAAGCCCAAACCGTGAGACAATCAATACCACAGGGGAGGGTCCTATTTCTCTTGCTCCAACCTGCGTTTGTTCTAAGAGGTATTTCTGTGTTAACCTTAAGCCAGTTAGGAATTTAATGGCATAACAAAGGTCCTATTAAAGTACATTGTGTGAACACCGTGGATACATATGCATTAAAATACAATGCAGTTAATAAATTAGGCTATCAAAAATAACTTTTATAAAGCTGGAGGTAAACCCACGTACAGGTAACGCTGGCTGAGGACTGAGACGTCCAGCTGTTCCTCCTCCTCCTCCCCAGCACTGGGCAGTGTCTGTCATTTAATTTTAGCTGCAGCAAAGGCTGTGCAGTGGCAACTCCTCGTGACTTCAATTTGTAATTCCATAATGACTTCTGATTTGGGGAATTTTTCAGGTTTTATTTTTTTCCTTTGGCCATTCATAGATCTTTCCGTGAAGTGCCTTGTGCAGAATTTAGAGAGATCACGAAAACATCGAATTTGCTCCGTCATGCTCAGTCTAGGCATTTCTTCAGCAGGGAGGCTTGACACAGCTCCGCCTCACGTGGGCAGGAACCTCGTCAAGCGTCACTCGTCAGCACTTGTGGCCGTCAAGCCTGGCTGCAGCTGACGGCAGCTGGACGACTTTAGGGAGGTTCGCCGACCTCTGCCCTTTTCCGCACAGCTTCCCCACGTGGTCTGAGCTTCCTCCCAACGTGGGCACGAGTGCAGAGGGTATTTGTCCTGAGAGAGAGAGACCCAGGCAGCCGGCAGAATTCACTACGGCTCAGTCTCACGCATTCTCTTTGTCAAGGCGCCCATCAAGGACTGCAAAGTTTCTAGGAAAAGGGTAAAAGAATCCATCTCTTGAAAGAGGGGCAGCAGAGCTCTGGGAGGAGATCAAAAGTGTCCCTGTGGCCGTTTGGGAAACCACGGCCCACCACGCGGGTGTCCCGATTTGTTGCTCATTTTCATCGGCTCACTCTGCAGACAAGTTCATTGCTGTGCCGTACATAAATAGGAGTGAAATTACTGGGCGGCGCTAGGGTCGATTTAACTTTAAAAGAGTAAACGATGCTGACGACCGTCACAGGTTTAAGTAGGCTCTCTGGTGGAGTTTGGGAAGCCTGAGTCTTCAAGGGGTCAAGAGAGGTGAAATGAATGAGGAGAAAGTAACACGAACAGGCAGAGAAGCTGAACTGAGACGCAGGCTTGGCCAGGTCTGGTGGACCTGCCCAGGGTGCTCCAGCTTAAACCTTGGCCATCAGATCTGTCCCACCCTGACCCTGAAAAGGGCGTGGCCCCAGGCGGTGGCAGCTCTTTGCAACCTGGCAGACGCTGAAATACCCAGTGACCAGAGGCCTTCCGCTGACCACTTCCTGGAAGGGGAGTGGCATGAGTATCTCCACGTGGGCTGCAGGCCTGTCTCCACGTGCCGAAAGGCCACGCTAAGACCTGCTCTTGTCATCGGGCTCTGACTTTCCTCTCCACTCCCAGGGCAGCAGCGTCACCAACGTGGTACTCCTCGCATTTCGCTGGGCAATAAAGTTACTTGTATGCACGTACACAAATGCATAGCTTAACTTCCGCGGTGGACGATAAACTTCTCGAGGGCAGACGTAAGTCTGGCTTACTGATGGATACTTCACCCACTCTGAGCAAAGCACCTGTACTTAGGCGCTTGATAAAGTTATGCAAATGCCCTGGCCAGAAATATGATAGATGTTACTAATTCCCTGAATCTCGGCTGAAGGGGAAGCTCAAGGTTGTTTGTAAGAAAGAAAGAAAAAGAGCGGGGGGGAGAGAGAGAGACAGAGAGAGAGTCGATGCTTAATGTTTAGCTGATAATGTGACAGAGTGACAATTTCAGCTGGAATAGGGAAATTGATACAATGCATTAAACAAAAGTGAAGATGGAATGATTCGGGAGATGATGCTGATGAGAATAAAACAGGAGATTCATTGCTGAGAGAGAGAGGCGCCGGGCAGGGACCTTCCCCGTGGCCGAGGCTCGGCGAGATCTCGACTGCGAGCAGGAACAAATGCCCTGCAAGAGACGGAGGATTGCAGTTAGAGAGGCAGCCCGCTAACGAGCAGAGAAAAATTATGTGAGATGCTTGAGGGGATAATAGGGTCTGAAAAGAGAAACTCGAAGAGAAAGCGAATGAGGCGGTGAGGAGCAGAACGAAAATCTTATCTGGAGTAGTTTGAGGCAACTTTTGTATTTATGCAAGGCGCTGAGAGCGCGCTGTGAAGACGGAAAGTCATAAATAACGACAAGGCTCTGGTTTAAACTCTCAGGAGCACGCCCCCCCCCCCCAGAGCGTCCTGAGGATCTTCTGGCTCAGGCGGAGGTGAGAGTTGAAACCGCTGAGCCAGGGGCGTGTGATTCTATTAAGTCTTGGCTTCAAGGAGGGAGAACGGTCTGCCGGGCTCGGGATGCTGGGTCAAAAATAGAGTGTGTCGTTGAGATAAGAGTGCAAAATAATAACAATAAGAGTGGATTAATAAAATGTGGCGTATGTATGCCATGGAGTACTATTCAGCTCTATGAAACTATGGTGATCTAGCGCCTCTTGTATATTCCTGGATAGAGCTGGAGCCCATTCTACTAAGTGAAGTATCCCAAGAATGGAAAAACCAGCACCACATGCACTCGCCAGCGAACTGGTATTAACTGAGCAGCACCTAAGTGGACACATAAGTACTACAGTAATAGGGTATTGGGCAGGTGGGAGGGGGAAGGGGGGCGGGTGTATACACACATAATGAGTGAGATGTGCACCATCTGGGGGATGGTCATGCTGGAAACTCAGATTTGTGGGGGGAGGGGGGAGAAGGGCATTTTTTGAAACCTTAAAATTTGTACCCCCATACTATGCCGAAATAAAAAAAAAAAAAGAAAAGAATATACAGAGAAGACCCAAATTACCAATTTCTCTTGAAGTTTGGGCATTTCCCAATGTTTCTGTACGGACACCCGAGAGCAAGTGGACCTGCCTTCCCCAGGCCCGGACCCTCCCCCTCCGCACAGCCCGGCCAGGTACCCACCACAGGAACCTGACGCCCGCATCCCATTAATACGTTGCCTCTGGGCCGGGCGCGGTGGCTCAGTCCTGCCATCCTAGCACTCTGGGAGGCCGAGGCTCGAAGATCGCTCAAGGTCAGGGGTTCGAAACCAGCCTGAGCAAGAGCGAGACCCCGCCTCAACTAAAAATAGAAAGAAATTAATTGGCCGATTGAAAACATGTAGAAAGAATCAGCCGGGCGTGGTGGCGCATGTCTGTAGTCCCAGCTACTCGGGAGGCTGAAGCAGGAGGATCGCTTGAGCCCAGGAGTTGGAGGTTGCTGTGAGCTAGGCTGACGCCACCGCACTCTAGCCCGGGCAACAGAGTGTCTCAAAAAAAAAAAAAATACATCATGTCTGGAGTCACACAGTTCATGCTCTCTGCCCCCAAAACCAAAGCCCGTGTTTGCCACGTTGCTCCTTTTGTGTTACAGGTTTGGGGGCATCTTCTGCCCACACCTGCCTGCCATTTGGACCTCCAGCAGCGCTTAGAAACTGCTCGCTTGACATTTCTTCTTAGTGTGTCTTAAGGATCGCTTGAGGTCACCTTCGTCCTATCCCTGCTCCCCAGCGGGTCCGGTGACACACAAAGCTGTCAGCTTCTACAAGGTTCAGGCCAGGTGAGATCCACTCCTGCTCGGGCGCCCTCAGGACTCCCGGCCGGTTAGGTCTATCCGCGGGGTAACTACAGGGGATGGGGTGCGACGCCACGGATCATCGGGCTGGCAGCTGCCACCGTGGGTTTGCCGGTGGCATGAGGTGGCTATTAATTATGGGGGTCCCCTCTCCCTCACATGCCGTGGGCCCTCGCAGTCCCACACGGCATCTCGCCTGCGCTGCCTGGAGTCTCTCTTGCCTTCTCCTCACATCCTCTTTCTGGACCATAAAGTTCAGAACCAGCTTGCTCTCCTTAACTGGTGTTTATGCGGCCTTTTACTGTGATTTTCACAAGCCGTGAGTCTGTTTGTCGCGTAAGGGGTCCTCGTGGAACGTGCACCCAGAAAGGTCTGTAACAATTTTGTGTGCGGGGGTAGGGGGGCAGGTGGAGGAAGACTGAGCACCTGCTGCATCCCCAGGTGAGCGGAGCCCTCCTTGTCGGTGGCTCCGGGGACGGCAGGTGGCCTGTGACTGCGCCTCCTTTCTTTGCTTTTTTTTTTTCCCCCACATTAAAAAATTTATCAGGCCAGGTGTCACTGCGCCTGTAATCCTAGCACTCTGGGAGGCTGAGGCCGGCAGACTGCTCGAGGTCAGGAGTTCGAAACCGGCCTGAGCAAGAGCGAGACCCCGTCTCTACTATAAATAGAAAGAAATTAATTGGCCAGCTAATATACATAGAAAAAATTAGCCGGGCATGGTGGCGCGTGCCTTGTAGTCTCAGCTACTCAGGAGGCTGAGGCAGGAGGATCGCTTGAGCCCAGGAGTCTGAGGTTGCTGTGAGCGAGGCTGACGCCACAGCACTCACTCTAGCCTGGGCAGCAAAGTGAGACTCTGTCTCAAAAAAAAAAAAAAGAAAAGAAAAAGAAAAAGAAAACCCAAAAGATCCCACACAAAAAAAGAAAGAAAGAAAATTTATTTTTATGTTTTTATTTATCTTTTTTTTTTCAGCATATGATGGGGGTACAAATGTTAAGGTTATGTATATTGCCCTTGCCCCACCTCCACCCTGGAGTCAGAGCTTCAAGCGTGTCCATCCCCCAGTTGCTGCACATCGCACTCATTGTATATGTACCGTGCTTCCCCCCAAATAAGACAGGGTCTTATATATTTAATTTTCCTCAAGAAGACACCCTAGGGCTTATTTTCAGGGGATGTGTCGTTTTCCCCTCAAAGCCTCAGCTTGCAGCACGCACAGGACGGCCGGGACCTGACAGGGGGAGCCGACCTTGTTGGTGGGGCTGCTCGCACCTTTCTGGTCACCTCTGGGACAGCAGCTGTCACGACGGGGCAGAAGAGAAGGGCTGCTCGTCTTCTTTCCCGCTCCTCGACGACATGCACGGGTTGTGCAGATGCGCTGCGCAGCCACGCCCATCGCTAGGGCTTATTTTCGGGGTGGGGCTTCCATTGCGCACATGCTTAGAAATCCTGCTAGGGCTTATTTCATGGGCAGGTCTTATTTTCGGGGAAACACGGTATATACCCATCCCCTTCCCCCCCTACACCTGCCCGACACCCGATAGATGTCATTCCTATGTCACTGCACTTAGGTGCTGATCACGGCTTGTCTGTCTTGTTGTCTGTCGCCGGTCCTGGTTTTACTGAGAACCATGATTCTGAGCGGTTAAGGCGGCCTGATTTTTTTCTCTACCTCATTCATTTCTGCTCACCTCTTCCTATTTCCTTCCTTGCGTTATTCCATCGGTGACACTATGTTCTCGAGCGAGTTCAGCCCATTCAACACATCAGTCCCAGGTGCGTTGGTTCTTGTCACCGCTACGGACAAAACACAAACCGGGAGGCTTAAAACAGGAGAAATGTATCCCAACCACACAGTCCCGGAGGGCCAAGGTCTGAAATCGAGGTGTTGGCCCAGGAACACGCCCTGCCTCTTCCAGCGTTTAGGGGCCCCCGGCTCTCCCTGCCTTGCGTCCATGTCCCTGTGACCTCTGACCCTGCCACCTGGACTCCTCTGCATGTCTGCACAACCTCCTTCTGCCCCGTTCATGGAATTACACCTGCGAAGGTGTTTAGATAATTAATCCTGGATGCTCTCATCTCAAAACCCTTCACTTCATGACACAAGCAAGGAATCTTTTTTTTTCTCCAGTGAGGTAACCCTTTACGTTCCAGGAATTGCAATGTGGAGATACACCTCTCTGTGTGCATTTCTCTCCATATAGAAAGAGACGCACATAATTTTATACTGCTTCTTCAACTTCATCCTTTCGTACATGGTGAGAAAGTTTTGAACTATAAATTTGAATGTGGGTGCACATTCAGAAATACATTACCAAGCATGGAAATCTGAGACGGAAGTGCTGTGTTTTCACAAAAATCCTGACATAAACTCCTTTTGCTTAAATGACAAATCGGACGATTCACTTGGCCCTTCCTTTAAATTTCCATGTAATAAAGCCGATGATACCTTCCTAAGTCACAGGAGAATTATGATCCTAGGAGTGTGAAAGGCAAAATGTGAAAATAAGATTTTAAGTCGTGAAAAACCAGAGGAAAGTTACTGTCTTTTGCAATGTGCTCAAGGGTGTCTCATACTTCAGAAATTATTTTGTGGCTTTTACTTTGTGGATATGCGTTGGGCTAAAGTTGCTTTTTCTACTCCAGGCTCTGGGATAAGTCTCAACTTTTCTATATAATATAAATATTTGTATATATAAATTAGCTTTTGTGTGTGTCCACTTGACTGGTCCATGGGGCGCCCAGATAGTAAGCCATTATTTGGGGGTTTGGGGCCCAGTTGGACATTCGAGTCAGTAGACTGAGGGAAGCAAACTTCCCTCCCTACTGAGGGTCACCCTCATCCAAACCTTGAAGTCCTGAACACAACAAAAAGTCTGGTTAAGAAAAAAATTATTATTTTTTTTTTGGCCTAGCTGCCTTTGAGCTGGGTCGTGGATCCTCTTCTGCCTTTGACCTCAGACTGGACTTTAGAACGAGCCTCCTAGTCTGCAGCTCGGGATCTCTGAGCCTCCACAGTGGTGGAGTCAAGTGCCCGTAACAAATCCCTCTCTCTCCTTCTCTCTGTCTAATATCCCATTGCTTCCATTCTCTGGGGAGAGAATCCAGACTTACCTGTAAATGCATGTATGTATTATGAACACACACCTGTGAATACTCATATTACACACACACACACACACACACATACACACACACAGATGGCCTGGAGGGGTTTGCAGCACAGTGACCCCCGCCCCATTCCTCACTGGTCCATGACACTGAATGTCTCTAGCCCCATAAATTCAGCAAACACAGTGCACGTAGAAGCAGCAAATCCCACAATGCTGACTCTTACAGCGTCATCCAAAAACAAAACACCGTTTGAGACCATGAGTTCACTCAACTACAAAAAAAAAAAAAAAAGATGCGCTGTACTTCATTGGCATAACAGGGTCTCTTAGAAAAGCAGGTGAATGCTAGAAAAGAGATCAGCTTTAAATAATTTAATAATAAATGGAAGCCACTTTCTTTTTCCTTGGGTTTGTTGGTTCCAAAAAGAAAAGTGTGCGACAAATTTAGGAAGAATTTATGGGACATTTCCCACCTCATATTTTATGCTAATCAGAATCATCCCATATGTTGTTTGGCTTGTTTATGAAGTTTGAGAGTAACTATTTAGAAAAACGCACGTCCGTCGGGATCTGGAAAGCTTATGCTATTAAAGAGAAGCCCATATGCTGCTGCTAGCAGACACAGCCCTTCAAGACATACATGTCCCTGCCTGTCACTTCTTCCTCCATGAATTAATGTTCTTCCCCACCTTGGCTTTGGTTTTACGTGAAAAAGGCAAGATATTTCATCTTTTAGAACAGGAATTAGGCCAAGCGCGGGGGCTCACGCCTGTAATCCCAGCTCTCTGAGAGGCCAAGGCGGGCGGATTGCTCGAGGTCAGGAGTTCGGAACCAGCCTGAGTAAGAGCAGGTCCCCGTCTCTACTATAAATAGAAAGAAATTAATTGGCCAACTAAAAATATATGGAAAAAATTAGCCGGGCATGGTAGTACATGCCTGTAGTCCCAGCTACTCAGGAGGCTGAGGCAGGAGGATCGCTTGAGCCCAGGAGTTGGAGGTTGCTGTGAGCTAGGCTGACGCCACAGCACTCA
Organism: Mirza zaza; assembly: GCA_008750895.1. Classification (NCBI taxonomy): domain Eukaryota; kingdom Metazoa; phylum Chordata; class Mammalia; order Primates; family Cheirogaleidae; genus Mirza; species Mirza zaza. Next base: position 8,875 of record VSMD01092799.1, read on the forward strand.
CTCTAGCCCAGGCAACAGAGTAAGAGAAAGAAAGAAAGAAAGAAAGAAAGAAAGAAAGAAAGAAAGAAAGAAAGAAAGAAAGAAAGAAAGAAAGAAAGAAAGAAAGAACAGGAATTATACCGACTCTTACATTTGGCTATCCCATCCTGTCCGACGTTTGTTGCCAGGAAACGCAGATTATTTTTACCTGTGTTCATCCTTTCCTACACTAACTAACCTGCCGCAGGTTATTATTTTTTAAAGAAAAGCCAGCTCGTTGCACACCTACTTGATTTAACTGCAAGGGGAACATTCCGGTGTGTGTGTGTGCTCAGCCCACACCAGCCGTGCGCCTGGGGTCAGGCAGTGGCGTCACCCTGAGTGGTGTCCTTGGGTACAAGCCAGTCACACCCCCACCTGGGGGAGGAGGAGAGGGCCGTCGTCATTGATAAAAGATGCGCACGGCACACACATACTTCGAGGGCCTAGGATAGGATCCCGAGGTGGGACTTAGACAAAAGGTGGGCAGTTCCCACTGGACCTGACCAGACGTGGTACCCGCAGACCACACTTAGGAGGCCTCCCCCGGGAGAAGTGCTGACCCCCCAGGACGATGGGAAGGTGGGAACAGCATGGAAGGAGGAGGGAACAGCAATGCTCGTGAAAGTGCAGTCATTGCGATCCAGGCTGAAACGCTGTCAGATGCTAAAATCGAAAGGGAAGACTTCACACAGCTGACGTGGAAAACATCCGAGAAGAGAAAAACCACAAAAATCACAAAGAGAAGGGTGCATTGCGGTTAGATAAGGATGGAAGGGAGGGGGAAATACTTCATTGTTTCTGAATATTTATTGAGTGCACCTGTGGAAGGATGTGGGAAAAGTGCCACGGAAGCCGAAACCAGAGGTGTAGGAGGAAAAGGAATCCCCAGGTGGGAAAGGCCACAGTAGGCAGATTGTTTTTTAACTTCAGTAAAATAACTACAGGAAAACAGGGCAGATTTTAATTCTAATAATAAATATATTTTATAGGTATATATATATTATTTTTTTATTTTTTCAGCATATTATGGGGGTACAAATGTTAAGGTTATGTATATTGCCCTTGCCTCCCCTCCCCCCTAGAGTCATAGCTTCGAGCGTGTCCATCCCCCAGACGGTGCACATCTCACTCACTATTATTAGTCAAGTATACCCATCCCCTCTTCCCCCCACCTGCCCGACACCCGATAGATGTTATTCCTGTATGTCCACTGAGGTGTTGACCAGTTAATACCAGTTTGCTGGTGAGCACATGTGGTGCTTATTTTTCCATTCTTGGGACACTTCACTTAGTAGAATGGGTTCCAGCTCTAGCCAGGAAAATACGAGAAGTGCTCTATCACCATTGTTTCTTATAGCTGAACAGTACTCCATGGTATACATATACCACATTTCATTAATCCACTCATGTATTGATGGGCTCTTCGGTCGTGTCCACATCTCTGCAATTGTGAATTGATTAAAAAGTTCCAAAGAATAAATAAAGATCAGAGCAGCTTCATGGTCTTCTCTGGCCCTGATTTCCAGAGGACAAGGCTGTGTCACTCCCAGAGCAGGACGGGAACTCACAGCCATGTCACCACCTGTGACGGTGGCCAAAAAAAAAAAAAAAATGCATGAATAATGAGATACAGAATGCAGTTAATTCTCTTGTCCTTCTTGGAAAAAATAATTTAAACACAACTTCAGCTATGAATGTATTGGACGATAAGCAGTTCAGAAGAAAACTAATGCAGTTGAGAACAGAACTAGAAGAACTCCGAACAAGGAATAAGTAACTGGCAATGAAACTTGCAAACTGTTAAGCATCAACCTGGTCAAATCTTCTGAATGTGGTAAGTCTAGGTCAATAAACGTGAAATTCTGTGATTCTAAAAATAAGTTTTGAACAAAGGCCAGGTTATTTGGCAGCGTGGAAGCAAGAAGTGGCTTGACTAATAAAAGTATAAGTCCCTTCAATTTGCAGAAGCCAAAATGTGATCTAATTCTTGGTATTGAAAATGAGGTAAGTAATACAACAGTGAAAAGAGGAGTTTTTGTCTCATTTCTTTGCAAATCAATGCATAGCTTAATAGAAAAACAGCCACAAAGAAGATCAGGTGAAAATCAACAGCAACATAGTAAAAGAAAACTGCTCAGTAACTTCTGAAAACATGATTCTCATTTTAGGTTTTAAAAACATTTGAAGCAGTATCGCCGACATCCGTGGAACAAACAGTTGATGGGACAGAAAGTCGTGGAAACTCTCTGGGAGTGGGGCACACAGAGCCACACCACCACCGACATAGCAAATAGACATAAAAGAGCTTAACACATAAAATTAATAGGTGATTAGTAAAAGCATGAAGATTTGCAATTGCATTATATTCTAAACACAGACTGTGTTTTCAGTGCCCATGTTCAGATTCAGCCCTGCACTGGATTGATTGTCCCATGCACAGAAAATAGATGATTTTTATCTGCTCAGCATGACATGACACATCGGCGGAGTTTTACATGTTTTCTCACATATGTGTGCATGTATTGTTTCTTACATGCTAAGTGTTGCTTAGGATGTTTGCTTTGGGTCAAACGATCCTACCTAACTCAGCCGATTAGCTCAGTGCATCCTTATCCGTGACCAATTCTGACAGCTGCAGCCCAGCCCGAGCACACGTCAAATTCCAGCGATGGTCGTTTCTTCTAACCGAGCCTAGATGAGCAATGGACGAGATTGGCCCACTGTGCTTGCCGTAGAAAGTTTATCTGGAGGGTTGCTCACGGATGCATTTCTCCCAATTTAACACAAACCTGGGATAGCACCGAAGCTCTGCTCCTTTCGATAATGAAGTAAATGTCGAAGCAGCACGCAGAGGATAAACACCCCAGCACTCCCCAGCAGGATCCTTAGACAGGGATAGAAACGTTTCCCGTAGAGCTATGTAGAGAGGTGCTAAGAAATTTCTGTATAAAGGCACTTCTGCAAGGTTCTTCTTGCAAAACCTCCAGTGGCCTCTGCTACAGAGGTGGGTTTTACATGTTAGGAACCAAGGATGGGACAGGTGTTTTCCCTGTGGCACCTGGCCCGAGACCGGGCACCACTCACAGAGAGCAGCCATGGATTGCACTGCGGCTTCTGACCCCAACGCCCTGTCCCCCCGCATTCCAGGTGCCACTCTGAGCCTCTGCCTCCCACGGCCACCCGGCTGCAGGGGGCAGGAGGACTGAACCTGGAACTCCCAATCACCACCCCAAAATAGCCGGGGGGGAGGGGGGAATGCAATGTAATGCATGCCTTGCAGAGGGAGAAGATTACATCTGATCAGGTATGTCCAGGGAAAATGCATTCTTATTCATATTATTTATATATATATATGTTTTTTAATAATATAATTACATTTTAATTTTTATATCTGGGGAAAATGTCCATATTTTTCCTGGTGCACATCCTTTTCCTGTTTTCATTTTATTTTTTGGAATTAAAAAATACTTATATAACTATTTTTAATGAAGACATAGAATAAAAGAGTAATTGCCTACACATGTAAAGTAAGGGAAAGCATGCAAAACAACTTCCTTTCCTTTTTCTATTTGAGAGTTTCTATCCCCAACAGGATTAAATATTTCTCTTTAGGTATGTGTGTTTGGATTCTTTCTCTTTTTTTTCTCATTTTTGTTTCTGTGTTTATTTTTATATTCTTTTATTTATTTCAAGAAAATATGAGAGTACAAACATTATCTATTACTTACATATATATTATATATATTTATATTATCGTTGGTGGCTTTCATTTCGTGTACGATCGATCCCAACTCTTCCGTGGGTTTACTTAGAATTAAGAAGATGCTACACACTCTCTAGCAAGTAATAAAAATTAAAGAAAAAAGTAGAAGAATTTTAAGAAAAAAATTTGAAAGAAAAGAGAAAAGATAGAAAAAAAAAAGAAACAAAAAAAGATGCAGGAATATATACGTGCACACAAGCCCCTAAACACAGGAAGAGAAGTGACAGAGTGGGAAATAAACGTTTGGGTTTATACAGAGCCTTTTGCTTAAATATCAAAGAAAAGTGTTACTTTGATCAGTGCTGAGGGTAGAAAATAGTTTTGCAAGCATGATTTTACCCCCTTAAAATGCATTCTAAAGCCAGGTGTGGAAACACAGCAGGCAGCCCCCACCTCCCAAATGCCAAATCGTGGCGGGCAGGGCTCATACACCTCCTGTAAAAATGCAATATCATTCTTAGTATTTGGATGGTGTATACACGAAGCAAAAAATAATGGAAAATGAAAAACTCATTCTCTCTCAGATTTTCTGCTTTGAAATTCCAAACAATTAACTTGCACGCTTGCACGGTCTTTTTTTACGGCGTTGGTGAAATACGGCAGTGGCTCAGGTATCACACAGAGGCCACCTCAGACATTCCTCTTGATTCCCTATTCCCCCAGGTACCATTCCCAAATAAATATGTGCACTCCATAAAATCTCTGCCATAAATATAGACAGCTGACTCATATGCTAACTAACAGGATTTCAGTCTTTTCTCCAAAGAATGTGCAAAGCAATTCAGCTCCAATCCAAGTGGGGAAAAAAAAAAATCTCTAAAACTTATATTTTTAGCAATCGTCTCACTGCATCATGTAAGGGTGCTGAGCATACCTGGTGCTGGCCAGCCACGCAGAGGGCATGGCCCTTCTTCTTCCCGCCTCGGGCACTGAGGTTGAGATCGTGCTCCTCATGGCTGATCCTAAAATATCAGCCACTACCGACGGACCAATTAACAATTATTTAGAATCGGTTTGGAACAGATACCTGCACTTGGCAACCCGGGACAGACAGTGAAATATAACACACGTCCCTCACGCAAAATCCCACGATGCCTTGCAGCCCTAAGACTGACATAGAGAGGTTTCCCTGGCGGCTTTGAGGCTACAAGCGGTGTGCCGCAGACTGTGTCACAGAAACTCAGAGAGAGAAGAAACGGTGACAAGAGTGTGTTCGTGCACGTGTGTGTGCGTGCATGCGTGCGTATGTGTGAGCGTGTGTACATGTGTGTGTGTGTGTGTGTACGTGTGTGTGTTCTGTGCAGGTGTGTGGACCAACTTGCATGCAGAGAGAGAAATAATGCCAAATGCACACATTAGCTCGTGAAAGGGCTGTTTGAAGGGGCAACGTGCTCACGGGAAATTTTATTTTCGCCCTAACGGAGGAGAGAGCTGCAGGAGTGAGACCACATCTGGTCGTTGTCGTTGCAGCGTGAGGGGATGCTCTAGCGAGGACCACGGCCCACCTGCACAGGTGTGCGCACGGCCAGCCTGCACGCCAGCGGGCGAGTGCCGCGGCGTCCGTCGGTGGGGGCCGTGTGATCCTGCCTTAGTCATCGGCGTCGGGGATCTTTTTCTATAACCCACGCTCCCAGTCCCCATGGCTGGACTCAGAGCTACGTCTCCACTTACCTGCGTTTCTTCTTTTTGAAGGTCAGTCTTCCCAGGGGGGCTTCATTCCTAATATTCCTAATTCCACACACTCGCAGGTGTTTGGCATCCTCTCTCCTCTGTTTGCTCGCTTTGTCTCTCTGCAGCAGTTTTCTCTCTCTCTCACACCTGTGTCTCTGCCAGCTGTGCTATTGCAGTGGCCACGCCTTCCTTTCCATCCCCTTCTCACCTGTAGGCTTTGAAAGAGGCTTTATACGGGCACTAATCCCACTCGTGGGGCCTCACCCTCACGACAACATCACCTCCCCAAGGCCCCACCTCTTGATACCATCACATTGGGGGTTGTATCTCAACATACAAATTCTGGGGAGACACATTCTGTCCTTACCGTGTTTCCCCGAAAATAAGCCCTACCCATAAAACAAGCCCCAACAGGATTTCTAAGCATTTGCGCAATAGAAGCCCTACCCCGAAAAGAAGACCTAGTGATGGGCGTGGCTACGCAGCGCATCTGCACAAGCCATGCACGTCGTCTCGGAGCGGGAAAGAAGACAAGCAGCCCTTCTCATCTGCCCCATGGTGACAGCTACTATCCCAAAGGTGACCAGAAAAGGTGCGGGCAGCCCCACCAACAAGGCCAGCTCCCCCTGACAGGTCCCGGCCATCCTGTGCCTGCTGCAAGCTGAGGCTTTGAGGGGAAAATGACACATGGATATTCCACCCTCTTAACCACTTCAGTACGAGCATCGACTGTAGCCGACAGCCACAAATAAATACGCACAGCAGAGGGTCGACTATAGCCGACAGCCACAGATGAACATGCACAGCGACTGTAGCCGACAGCCATGATATGACTTTTCTAATTTTTCATTTATCAAAATAAAAGTGTGAACCTTTAAAAATAATGTAATGAAAACATGCATGTCTATGTTACCTATCCTGATATTTACATGACAAAGAAAGCCGCCTGTAAAGTAAACCAGGCTGTCAGTGCTTTCAAGCTTTCCTCATCACACAAAAGCAAAACGGACGCGTCGTCAACGCACAGCACAGACTGCCGTGTGGACTTTGAGTGCCAGCTGCGGGCAAGGCTTCGCAGCCGGTGAACGCCGTACCAAAGTGGTTAATGCCCACTGTCACTAATCCACCCAGAAAGCAGCCTATTTAGAATAGATTCCAGGCTCCGCTGAGCCCACGCGGCAGTTACCGCTGAGTGATGGCTCTTCCCCCGTGTCGAGAGCACCACGGTTCCACCAGACAGCCCGTGGCTACACCCAACCAAAAAATCTGATTATAGGTTTTCCCTGGTGTTTATGGGGGAAGCGATGTTTGTATGTTTTATGTTTAAAACATATGCTCACAGTTCCTAAGGCAGACTTCAGACCAACAGACATGGCCGAGAAATATCTTCTCA
>VSMD01092805.1:0-36453 GCA_008750895.1 Mirza zaza
AATGTTTTTTTTTTTTTTTTTTTTCATTCCAAATTCCAAACTTTAATGGCTTCTTGGCCGGGCGCGGTGGCTCAAGCCTGTAATCCTAGCTCTCTGGGAGGCCGAGGTGGGCGGATCGTTTGAGCTCAGGAGTTCGAGACCAGCCTGAGCAAGAACAAGACCCCATCTCTACTATAAATAGAAAGAAATTAATTGGCCAACTAAAATATATATAGAAAAAATTAGCCGGGCATGGTGGCACATGCCTGTAGTCCCAGCTACTTGGGAGGCTGAGGCAGCAGGATTGCTTGAGCCCAGGAGTTTGAGGTTGCTGTGAGCTAGGCTGACGCCACGGCACTCACTCTAGCCTGGGCAATAAAGTGAAACTCTGTCTCAAAAAAAAATAAATAAATAAAAAAATAAATAATGGCTTCTTAAAAAATGAAATTTAAAAATTAAGTCATTCTCATATTGTTATGTGAACGTATTTGGAATATTACTTTCAGTATCTTACAAAAACAATATATAATGAAACTGAAAGATCCATTATACAATATATAATGGAGCTGGAAGATAGAAATATGTTCAATTATTATGTTAGGGTTACAAACTAAAAAATATTTTAGCTTGGAAAGGTAAAGCCTGGGAAGAAACACTAAAAATTGAATTTGTAAGTTATCTGAAAAGGAAACAGTTTACCAAAAATCTGAAATTAACATCTATTCTTTGAAATTTATTTGAAGTAAATTTAGAACTATTAAAAATTTCATTTTGACTTCTAGGTAATTAATTTATAGAACTTAATAGAAGAACTATTGAGTAGTATAGGAAGACTATGACTTATGATTATAGAACCATAAACAGTTAATAACACAAATTGGGAAATATCTAACTTTTCAGTTAACCACGAGGTGGATAGTCCTTCCCCCACCCACAGCTCACTTAAATCTTTTATTGACCACAAATTACTCACTAGGACCATTGCTTTGTGTGGTATTCCTGTGTTCCTGTTACTGGGAATTCAAAGCAAAGCTGGTATTCAAGAGCCTGGATTCTTAGATTAAAAACTAGAGTTCAGGCAGATAGATAAACATGAACAAGTTATAAGTTTGTAAGTTGTTGAACTAAAATTTGTGACTCTTATCTAGTAAAATGCTAAGACCCTATCAGTTTAAATGAATGAATTAGTAATATGGCATAATTATTTTCAGATATAAAGACAGTTAATATGGGGTATTTTCAGGGAAAAGCATACAAATTTGGAACACTTAAACAATTTTTAAAGCAGATTTATAACATAAAGGCAGCATATAACTTGATTGAAGTCTTTTAATTTCTCAGTGATACACTGTTACATGTGTACTTCATTTATGTGCCCTAAAATAGAGGACAGTATTTATTATAAAATATTAATGATAAATTATAATTTATATATAAATATAAGCTTAGTATTCTTAAAGGAGGAAATGTGAAAATAGCTATCAGACTATTAGATGTGACAAATTATTGTGCTACATAAAGGGATAGTATATTACATCTCCTGAAAATTTCTTAGGTTCTTAAAATACTGTATTTTCAAATTGCTATTTTATCACATTGAATTAACTCTGGCTTAAATATTTTTATTCTCAGATATTTAGGATAATGGGGGAGACAGTATGGTATGAATTTTCCCAAATAAAAAAATTATGCTTGATTATGTACTATGCATGAGCACAATATGACTCTAAAGTCAACTAAATTGGGAAGCTGTCTAGAGCAGTGCTTCTCAGGCTTTAATGTACATATGAATTATATATAGATCTTGATAAAATGCAGATTCTGATTCACTAGGTGTGGGTGGTGCCTGAGATACACCCTGCATTTGCAACAAGTTCCCAGGTGATAGTTTGTTGCCTTTCTACATGAATAGCAAGGAGAGTAACCTTTGACTATCTGATTTAAAAAAAATTTTTTTGATTCATGCATAACAGATTTATGTATTTTGGGAGTGCATGTGATATTTTGATGCATTCATATCATATGTAATGATCAAATCAGGGTAATTGAGATATTTGTCACCTTAAACATACAGAAAATTGAACTAGGAACATTCAAATTATTTTCTTCAAGCTATTTTGAAATATACGATAGTTTATTGTTAACTGTAGTCACCCTGCTGATTTTATACTAGGTCTTATTTATTCTATGTAACTGTATTTTTGTACCCACGAATGAACTTCTGTTCATTTTCCCCTCCCCACATTCTTTCCAGCCCATGATAGCCACCAGTCTACTCTCTGTCTTCATGGGACCTACTTTTTAGTTCCCACATGAGTGAGAACATGTGATATTTCTCTTTCTGTGTCTGGCTTATTTTGCTTAACCATCTCCAGTTCTATCCATGTTGCTACAAATGATAAGATTTCATTCCTTTTTGTGGATGAATAATATTCCATTGTGTATATATGCCACGTTTTCTATGTACATTCATCCATTGATAGACACTTAGGTTGATTCCGTATGTTGGCTATTGTGAATAGTGCTGCAGTAAATATGGGAGTGCAGATATCTTTTCGAGACTTTGATTTCCCTTTTTTTGTATATGTACCCAATTGCGGAATAGCTGAATCATATTGTAGTTTTATTTTTAGTTTTTTGCAGAACATTCATATTGTTTTCCATAGTGGTTGTACTAATTTACACACCTAAATTTTTTTATAGTGATCTTTTATCTAAGTACTTTTAGTTGCTCAGATCAAAATACTTTGGAATTATTCTAGATCCTTCCTCTCTGACAAATACTCCATATTCAATCTACCCACAAATCCTTATGGCTATATTTTCAAAACACATCTGAAATCAGCACTTTCCATCATCTTTGGTAACACTCTGGTAAAAGCCAGCATCATTTTCCCCCTAAGATTATTATAGTACTCTCCTTGCTGGCCTCTACTTTTTCCCTTGTCTCCTCTGCTCAAAGGAGAGTGGCTAGTGGCTCCATGTCACTCAGAAAAGAAGCCAGTCTTACCTTAGCCTAAAAGGTGCTGCATGATCTTGTCTTCTGTTACCTCTCCATCCTCATCTACTATTTTTCTTCCTTTTCACTCTATTCTAACCACATTCATCATTTTGTTGTTCCTTGAACATACCAGACATGTGCCTGTGTCTTGACTTTCCTATTGGCTGTTCTTTCTGCAGAGAATATTCAACATGGGTGTATTGGATATCCAAATAACTCTCTCACTTGCTTCTTTCTGATTGCCAATTCAAATGCCACTTTATCACAGAGGCTTTCCCTAACAGTAGCTTCCCTATTTTTCACTCATTTTTAGCTGTACTGTTTTTAATTTTCCTCCACAGCACTTCTCAACATCTAATACTAGATATTTTACTTACTATTTTGTTTATTTTGTCTTCCCACTAGAATGTAAAGGCAGGGATTTCTATCTGTCTGTTCAGTACTGTACTTAAAGAATTGCCTAATAATATATCTGTAGCACTCAGTAAATTTTTGAGTTAAAAAAAAAAAATCCCAGAAGAAGTCATTGGGCCTTTGCTTGAATACCTTCTTTGATAGGTTATTCTACCTCTCTTTAGAACACTTCATTCCATTTGAAGATGACTACTGTTGTTCTTAAGCTTTCTGTTCTTTCAGGCCAGAAGATCAAGTAATAAGCTGAATATGCTTATTAAATTATTTTTGTATATGATAGTTTCCAGGCTTATCACATTTTTGTCCTTAAATACCAGAACTGAAACAAATGTTGCAAATGTAGACTAAGAGTGGGAAGTTTTCCTCAGTGTACCTTTATTAAGGCAGATTGATTGAATTAAAAAATTTTAATGGCTCTGATGCTCATTTTGAGCTTTTAATTTGCTGCAACCTTAAAATCATTCTTACATGTTTCTAAGTTTCTTATCTTCTGCTTTTGGAGTTGATTTTTTTGAACCAAAGTGTGGGACTTTGCATTTCTCCTTGTTTAACCAAATAGGGAATTTCCCAAATGAAATTTCCAGGACAATTCATACCTTTAATGTAGAACTATCATGTGTCAATTATTTTAGAAATACATAGGAAAATTCCTGTACATATGGAAGTATCACCACTGATGAAATTGGGGATTTCTTGTACCTAGATATTCTAAAATTTATTTGGACATTTCATTGTAATCAGGTGTCTTGCATTAGTTGCAGAAGGAATATTGCGTTAATTTAAAAAAATAATAATTTTATATCATAATTTTCTTCCCTTTGACTATTGTCAATGGAAAAATAAAAGCCAAACTCTGTAAAATAATTTTAAAGAGATTTACTCTGAGCCAAATTTGAGGACCATGACCCAGAGCCACACCCAAGAAAGCTTGCTTTACAGTTTGGTTTTATACATTTCAGGGAGACAGGGGTTACAGGTAAAGTCATAAATAAATACGTGGTAGGCAGACGTTGGTTTGGCCCGAAAAGGTGGGCCATCTCGATGGGGGGGAGACTTACAGGTTATAGGTGCATTTAAAGATTCTTTGGCTTGTAATTGGTTAAAGACATGAAGCTTTGTCTAAAGGCTTGGAATGTTTTAACATAGGAGCTGTTTATGAGAGATAAAACACCGGATATATATTTGTTGTGTAAATTGAGGACCTGTAGGTTTGTCTTGCATACCTTTAGGCCTGTTAATGGGTTACAAAGGAGGGAAGGAGGCATGATGGGCATGTCTGTGACCTCTTTCCTCTTGGCAGGCAATTTAGTTTTAGGATATTCCTTTGGCCAGGAAGGGGTCCATTCATGGGGCGGGTGAGTCTTAAAATTTTATTTTAGCTCACATTACCAAGTTGACTTTCTTTCCCACATTTTTCATTTTGGCCTCTTATAATTAATATTTTCCCAGTCCTTTAGGACAGAAGTTCATTGAGTCTTTCCATGTATTTTCTCACCAAACCTTAGAAATTCTTCAGTTCTTTAATTTCTTTTCTAATTCACTTCATAGCCAGTTACTCTAGCTATTCAAATCTCTCTGCTTCTAATCTCTCCCCAGTGTAATAATTCTATACTTTGCTGGTATATCAACCTTTTATAAAATTCACTTACATCATTTTTTTTTACATCCTGTCAGAAAGATCTATAAGATTGAATCTGAGCTTATTTCTTTTATTACCCTTACTGTGATATTTCAGATGTCCTTGACTTACATCTCTACACTTCCTCAGTACACACACTTTCCCTCACTTGCTGACTCAGTCTTGTCAGATTGGTTTAGCTAAGTGCTATTTCTCTGTACTATTGTGCTCCTTGAATGCCTTAAGTTCCTGAACATACATAATTCTCCAAAAATTCCATACCAAATTGATCTTTTTTCCTGAAGCTTCAGTTGTGTTTATGTCTGTACCACAAAACTTATCATTTAGTCTTTGTTGCTTAATAGTATTATAACGCTTCTCTTTTCCATAAGACTGTAGTTTTTGATGGCAAGGAATATGAAAGAGTACTGGATTATGTATAAAATAATTTCTTACTGGTCAGGATTGTTTTATTAAAAAATTGATATTGGAAGAAGACAAACATAAAAATTATCTATTATAATTCATCCTACAGGAAACCCTTTTCCAAGGAGAAATGAAGAAGAAAACTGTATATACCCTAAACATGGGAGATAAGGAGTATGAAGATATGGAAGGTAACTTCATTTTTATAAAATTTGTGTGTTGAAAGTACAAATGGGTGTTTCTAAACTGTTCATTTGTATACATTTAAAAATATACAGGAGTTTTTAGTTTTTACTTATTTTTGTTCTTAAATTTTGAAATCAGAATTTAAGAAATATACACATTTTTCTTTTCCTCCTCCCATACCTTTTTTTTTTTTTTAGTTTAAAAAACTAAATTTAAGTTTAGTTTAAAAAACTAAATTTAAGTTTTAGTTTAAAAAACTTAATTTTTTTTTTTTTTTTTGAGACAGAGTCTCACTTCATTGCCCAGGCTAGAGTGAGTGCCATGGCGTCAGCCTAGCTCACAGCAACCTCAAACTCCTGGGCTCAAGCAATCCTGCTGCCTCAGCCTCCCAAGTAGCTGGGACTACAGGCATGTGCCACCATGCCCGGCTAATTTTTTCTATATATATTTTAGTTGGCCAATTAATTTCTTTCTATTTATAGTAGAGATGGGGTCTCGCTCTTGCTCAGGCTGGTCTCGAACTCCTGAGCTCAAATGATCCGCCCACCTCGGCCTCCCAGAGAGCTAGGATTACAGGCTTGAGCCACCGCGCCCGGCCAAAAAACTTAATTTTTTTTAAGACTGACTCTCGCTGCGCTGCCCTGGCTAGAATGCAGTGATGTAATCATAGCTCACTGCAACCTCCAACTCCTGGGCTCAGGTGATTGTCCTGCCTCAGCCTCCAGAGTAGCTGGGACTACAGGGAATAGCTGGGATTACTACCTTTGAATAATTTTGAAAAAGGTAAAATAGACATAAAAACTTAGAAGTTAACCAGGCATGGTACCACCATGCCTGGCTAATTTTTTCTATTTTTAATAGAGACAAGGTCTTGAACTCCTGACCTCAAATGAACCTCCTGCTTTAGCCTTCCAGAGAGCTAGGATTATAGGTGTGAGCCACACTGTGCCCAGCCCCATGTCTTGTTTGTAGTTGCTCAGTTTATGGTTTTTGAACTGTTTATTTTTCTTCTTAAAGTTTTTTTCTTTACTGTTTCTGATTTTATCTTTTTAAAAAAAGTTAGCATTGATATTTTTCTCTGCTTATAAAGTTAATCTTCACTGTCAGCACAAGAATAATTTTAGAACACTTTAATGCTGATTATCCTACTCTCAGTTTTTAGGTTATAGTTATCTGTTGTTCGGGTTCTTTTATTTCAGATACCACAAATTACATATTTTATGCAAACAATGTTTACTTGGGTTTCTTTCCTCTCTATTTCTTTTATTCTTCCTGAAAAAATAAGAAGTTTCTTTAGCAAAGGTCTGTTGGTGGTAAACTGCAAAGTTTTTGTGTCTATTTTATCTTCTTCAAAATTATTCATAGGTAGTTTTACTGGGTGTATGATTCTGGATGGATAGTTTTTTTCTCTTAGTACTTTGAAGATATTATTTAACTGTTTTCTCTTTTTTTTTCTTGTTGTCAAGAAATCTCAGTCCAATTGTTATTCCTTTGCAGATCTTTTTCTATTTTCTGCTTTTAAGATCTTGTTTTCATCTTTGATGTTGTACAGCTTTGCACCATTGTGTCTAGGCATGGATTATTTTCATTTCTCAGTATTTATTGTACATTGTGTTTCCTTTATCTATTGGTTCGTGCTTTTAATTATTTTGCAGCCATTACTTCTTTGTTGCCTCTCCTTTATTCTTTTCTGTATTTCAATTAGTATGTTAGATCTTGCTCTGATCACATTTCTTAGCCTTATCACAGATTATATCTCCTTTTCTATCATCTAGGTAGTTTCCTCAAATTTGTCTTCTAGTTCATTCTTCTGGGTTGGACCAGATGATTAATCATTTCTGTGTAGTATTTGAAAATTCTGATACTTGAAGCTAGTGGGTTTTGAAATTTGTTTCTGCTGATTCTCTCTCAAGGCAGCTTATTTTTTTAGGTTTGGTAATGTTTGATTAGGTCATATTTGATAAATTTAATCTATGGAATTCTGAGGGCCTAAGTATTCTTTCCTGTAGAGATTTTGTATTTACTTCCTCCTGGACCTGTGCTGGGACCACATTAGTCCCATTTGAGAGGCTTGGCTTAATACTGGAATCTCTCAGGATCATTTCTCCTTAGAACCCCAGGGTGATCCTAAGACTTAGTCTCCAGATCTGAACACTATTACAGACATTTGCACCCAGGACAATTCCAGATTTTTCATTTGCTTGCTGTATACTTTTCACATTTCAGTTGACAATCTGTTTATTTTTGTTTTATTTTTATGTTGAATTTTAGAGTATCTTTTATTTGTTTATGAGTCAGCAGGGCATATTTTTATATGAGTTGGTTATCTTACTGGTAAGAGTTTAAGTTAGTACAAATCCTAAGCAGGAGGCCGGGCGCGGTGGCTCACGCCTGTAATCCTAGCTCTCTGGGAGGCCGAGGTGGGCGAATCATTTGAGCTGAGGAGTTCGAGACCAGCCTGAGCAAGAGCGAGACCCCATCTCTACTATAAATAGAAAGAAATTAATTGGCCAACTAATATATATAGAAAAAATTAGCCAGGCATGGTGGCGCATGCCTGTAGTCCCAGCTACTTGAGAGGCTGAGGCAGCAGGATTGCTTGAGCCCAGGAGTTTGAGGTTGCTGTGAGCTAGGCTGACGCCATGGCACTCACTCTAGCCTGGGCAACAAAGTGAGACTCTGTCTCAAAAAAAAAAAAAAAAAAAATCCTAAGCAGGAGGATAATTTTGTGGTATCTGTTCATAGTAAATGTATACACATATTGATATAGCAATTCCAATTTTTGGAATTTATCTTGTAGCTATACTTTTAAAAATGTGAAATAGCCAAATTTTTCATTGCAATATTGTCATAGTCAGAGGTTGAAAACAATGAAAACAATGAATGTCCGTCAATAGATTAAAAAAAAAAAACCAGACCAGTGTAAACAGTGTCCTAACATCTGTGTGTAAAAGGGAATATGGAAGAATATGTATTAGGATTTGTTTTTCTGTGCTTTAAAATATAATCTTCGGAAGAACAGAGTTACTTGTTGGATTGGGTAGAACTGGATGGATGGGGGTAAATTTACATTTAAATTTTTGAACCATGTGAATATTACTTATTTTTAAATTAATGAAAAGTTTGTTTCACTCCTCCATTAAAAAATATAAAAAAGTAAGTGTTGTGAATAGTGGGCTCAAGGAGTATGTTTGTTATAATTTTTCGAAGATCTAATTTGTTTTGTAGTAAGAGAGCTCTTTAGAATATCTAGTTCACTGTACTCCCAGAAATACAAGTCATTTGGTCTGGAGAACTTGAAAGCACATATAGCTGTTTTACTTTACAGGAGAAGAACATAGAGATGATACTGCTACCACTGGTCTGTTGTACAGTGAAGCTGACAGATGTCCCATATGTCTTAATTGCCTATTAGAGAAGGAAGTTGGTTTTCCAGAAAATTGTAATCATGTGTTCTGTATGACCTGTATTCTTAAATGGGCAGAGGTAAGTCTGAGAATAAGTATTAATCCCAGTTAATACATTAGTGTATTTTAATTCCCTTGCATGATTTCATTCCACTAAAGAGTTGATACTGCCTTTCATAAATTATTTCACAGTAATATTTTCTCCCTATCGTAGACAACTTTCCCTGTATTATATTCAAATTCTGACAGTTACGGCGTTCTAATTTTCTTTTATTCAGCTTTTTTTCATAATTAAAAAAATTTAAATGCATACTTTTTTTAAAAAAAGTTAATAACCTTAGAGGAAGAACAGATCAAATTATTTTTTTCTGGTAGAAATGCAATAATTCATCTTCCATATACTTGACCCTCTTAGGATAGTATCTGTTTACTAATAATACTTTCTATCTTTTTATTAATATATTTTTCGGAGAATTTTCACATAGGTTATTTTATTTCTTGTTTATATCAGCCTTGTGGAATAACCAGAGCAGATGGAATAGTCTTTCCATTTTACGGATGAGGAAACTTGGATTTTATATTCTATAACTTGGCCAAGATCTCACAACTTAACAGGCAGAAGTGAATTTAGCGCTCTATTTTCTAATTCCTGTTTTTAATTTTAGTATGAACTAATTTCTGAGTTAGAGATATTACTGAAGTTCTTCATAGATTGAGAATGATTAAGAAAAAGGACATTTTGGACTTTTAATGTATTATGTTGACCCAATTTGGGCCACATATTTTGAAGTAAATATTAATTCATTATAAGCCCCGTTATTATAAATTGTTAAATAAAAATTTGCTCTTCATATTACTCATGCTATATTTTCTGAGTATTTTGTCAGCATGTAAAAATTTGTAAAGGAGATCTATCTTAAAAATATTTTTAACAATTACTGCATTCAAATTATTTGATGACCCTAAGCACATTAGAATCAATTGCATTATAACATAATTAGGGTTTTCATAGTTCCATGTTTTATATTTTTTTTTCATTAATAGTGTGGAAAGGAGAACTTAACTGTATATTTACTCTATGGCCAAGTTCTGTGAGAAGGAAAAAAAAGATTTGTTATACCACTTGAATTCATAGTAGTATACGTAAAAACTTTTAAATTAAAACCTAAACTGATCTTTGACAAGAAGGGACACTAAGCATAGGTGAAAATGTATTTGGAGGGAAAAGTACTTTGAGTTTTGCTGAGTTAATATGATTGTTAAATCTCTCTGTGTGTTTCTAATCATTAGTGATTAATGAAATAACACATATTTTTCTCTGCTTCCCAACTAAAGATTTTATCTGTGTTGAATTTATGGATCTTGGTTGCTTTGTGATTAAATTTTTTTAAAAGGGGATTTTCCTTTGGATAGAGAAGCAGTATTGCTGGATGGGTGGAAGGTTTAAATGTGGTACTTTCCATAAGATTGTATTTGGTGACTACATAATTGTGAACTTCCGCAACTTAATCTGAGTATGTTTTTCTCTAAGAAAATTAGAATATATAGATATGATTCTCTATCCTCCCTTATGGCTCCAAGTGCATCTTTTTTTTTGAGACAGAGTCTCACTTTGTTGCCCAGGCTAGAGTGAGTGCCATGGCGCCAGCCTAGCTCACAGCAACCTCAAACTACTGGGCTCAAGCAATCCTGCTGCCTCAGCCTCCCGAGTAGCTGGGACTACAGACATGCGCCACCATGCCCGGCTAATTTTTTCTATATAAGTTGGCCAATTAATTTCTATTTATAGTAGAGATGGGGTCTTGCTCTTGCTCAGGCTGGTTTTGAACTCCTGACCTCGAGCAATCCGCCCACCTTGGCCTCCCAGATTGCTAGGATTACAGGCATGAGCCACTGTGCCCAGCCCCAAGTGCATCTTTTATACAACTATAAGCTTTACCCTAATGTACATGTTCTAGGTTTCTCTAGAGTGTGTATCTAGAAGAGGAATTGCTAGATTTATGGACTGCACATATTCAACTGTATTAGACAGTGATAAACTTAATCTATATTTTTTGCCCTTGTTGAATATTTTTAAATTGAAAATTCTTGATTAACATACATAGAGTTGCAGTCAACACCTTTCTTCCATGTGATAGTTTCCTTCTTTCGACATAAATATTTTGTTGAAACCAGATTGCTTTTCAGAAGGAATTATTAATCTTCTGTACTACTGTCACAAATTGTGATTCCGGATGGTGCGGGGAGGAGTTGTTATATCTTTTAAACAAAAGTAATTAACCTTCAAAGGGGAGCATAAACGGAGAACATTCTGAATTATTTCATTGTCTCTAGTGGATATGTCATCAGCTCTAAAACTAAATAAACCTTTAAGTTGAATAGTAACTAGAAGACAATCTGCTAATAAATTGCTCATTATAAATTATAAATGAAAGCTGGCTAAATCACTTAGGCTTTAAAGTAAATTTTCAATTTGAATCTTTTATTGCTGTGATAACAATTAGATGTATTTTGAAGTATGTAAGTGCTTTGCCAAATACAGTGAGATTTCAGTTCATGAGAGTTTTGGTTCTTTTATTTTTTAAATCATTATTAGTGAAGATCTCTCCTCATTTTCCTCAATCTCCTTCTGTTTAAAAGAGAAGTATGTGGTTTATTTTGGATTTCAGGATTAAGAATAAGTGTTTATATTCTGTCTCCTAATGGACCATGCCTCATAAAAGCTAAGGCTTTCTTAAACATTCTTTCATTTAATTCACTGTATTAATGTTTATTTGATATATAATACAAGGATTCTGAACTCTAGTAATTTTTTTTCAAATTCCTCATGGGGAAGTTAAAATACATTTTAAAAATTAGCCAATAGTTAAAAATTTTTCTAATATTCACTTCCAGTAGAATAGTAGAAATTAAAGTGAGATTTACAATGGTTGGAAATCTGCATAATAAGAAAATAGCACAAAATGTATACAGGTTCATCTTTCTAGATTTCTGTGTCTTTCAGAAATTTTGCTGTGCTTTTTGAGATTTATACTCAAGGTTCATTGAAATATGATTCAGAATGGATGTTGAGCGCTGAAAAAGGACTAATTTGTTTACATTCTCCTGAATAATTTAGGCATTGATGAAATTCTTACAAACTCTGGTTTGTAAGAAACCAATGTTTAGAAAAGTTAAGGTACGTTGTAGTCGAGTATATTTATTTTGGACATGATCCTGAAATTTTTCATGCCCTTAAAATACCTATATTTAAAATGAAGGTTGTTTCAGTCTCTTCAGCTCTACGATTTTGTTCTGTGAGTATTTAAACAAAAGCTATGTAAGGACTTTAAAGGGATTAAGTACTGAACTAATGATGTGGAAATAGAATATTGAACATAGATAAAATAATTTGACACTTAAGAAAGGTTGAAACTTGTTAATTTAAACCATTAGTTTTAGAGCTGAGAGTCTGAAACAAAAGAATGCCTTTGAACTGATGAAGTATATATACAGCCAATATACTGAAGTTAATCAGCTTTTTGGTTAGAAACATATTTATTTTACCCATACTGTGAGTGAAAGCAGAATCTACACTTACTGGTAGTTTTTTACTTACATAAATTTAACCTTGATTATCTGAGTTTGCATATTTTAAGTAATTAGAAAGGTGAAGGCTAGAGAAGTCTGACACAGACAGTAGTAGTAACAATTGATTATAATTATGATCTTCTACAGACAAGATACCCCCCCAAACACACACATACACATGCACATAGGTTAAGAAAATAGGATTTATGATTTTGCACAGTTACCAAGAAGTGCTTAAAATTCTGGCCCTTAAAGGGTTAACATTTGAGGGTGTAGAAGCATTATGCGTTTGAAGCATTTAAAAGTTCTAACTGTATTTAAAGGGGCCAGCAATGTAGTGATCAGGATGTTCTTGATATCTGATGAGGTTTTTATATTTTAAGGGAAAATATGCCCCTATCTTTAAATATTGTTCTTTAAAATGTGATTCGTTTTCCCATTATAAGCAAATTATATCGTCTCTCAACTTAGTCATTCATTTCGTATCAGATGTTGACAGCTTTAGTTTGAGAAAGTAAGGTTAACAAAATCAAAACTGGACAGTTGGCAAAGGCGTACTTTCTCTCATGAGACTAGAAATGAAGGGTCTTAACAATGTGACAGTTTTTGAAGAAGTCAAACAGCAGTGTTCAGTGCAGACAGGTGAGGAGTATATTTTTGAATTAATAATACGTACTGAAAAATCAAGGTATGAGTAGTTGACTTATATCTGTACTAGAGATGTGTCTTATAGATGTTTCTTTATGGAATAAGTGCGAATTTGTATATTATTCTTGTAATTAGATTACTTTTCAATAATATAATGATTCAGCAAAGCTTTATTATCTGCGTTTTTTTTTCAATTAGTTTTCCTCAAATTTTAATTTTTCTTTTAATTCCTGGACTAATCCAAACCTGTCTGGTATGTACTTCTCTCTGAACAATAATATAAATATATTTGTGGAATACCACTGAGATTATTCTTTTATAAAATATTGTCAAATTTTTTTTAAATTTAATTATTACACCTGTGCAACAGATGATCGGGGCTCTTCATCTTTATCCTTCAACTCGGTTGGAGAGATTGCTAGTTCTGCCTCCTCCAGAACTTGAACTTGTGTCTGATTTTTCCAGATTTACCACTGTTTTCACCCTGTGAATTAATCCTTTGGGAAATCCTTTGTTAGAACAAAGAATATTTTTGTATTGTGAATACCCGTTACCTAAACCATATATATAAAGATCTTCATTTAATACTGTATTTGCCAGTTTGGGTAAATTAACATGGATTTCTGTGTGGCCTAGTTTTAAGTGTCAGAATATGTTAAATGATTTATACAGATAGTTTATTGAGTTTTCTGTTTTTATACTAGAAAAAGAAAGTCTTAACTGTTGAATGTCAGAAGAAATTTAGACTAAATGTAATTGTACACAACTATTATAATGTATCTCGGAGAACATGAAAGGATTTCCTTTGAGCAGTTACATGAAATACATTCTTACTTGGTGTTAATTTTATTGCTGACAGCCATTTGTCCTTTAAGAATATACTTCTGTAAGCTGGTATAAAGAACAACAGTTTCACTAATATGGATTGACAAGACTATCTTGAAAGAACTGGCTAAGAGTGATAGGGAACATGTAGGCTGACTACAGGTGAGCATTTACTTTAGAGGTACAGGTTAGGTGTCTTGGAACCATCAGTGAGAAAGGATAGGTCCTGGTGAATTGCTTTAAAATAAGCATCAGCCTCTAATGGTATGCATTCTTAAATCTTTATTGGATTTTGAACTGCAGTTTTATATAATATGCTCTATTTGTTAGGAGAGGTAGATGTTTTAGAGATTCCCATGAACAGGCAAACCTGCCTATTATAAACATAGGTATTGAGGTTTAGTCTTTAAGCACTTATCTTTAACACTTGCTTCTCTCTCTCTAGGAGGGGCTATCTGTAGGCAGCCTATGTGATTGAGGATAGAGCAGCAGCAGGAAGCAAGAAATATTAGAAATCAAGAATCCTGAATTCCCAAATAAGGAAGGTTTCCTGTTCTTACATTTAAATATGGGTTTGTCTGAGCTGGGAATTTACAACGCTTCAGAATACTAGGGTATGTTTTACTGAAATCATTAGGAAGATTATTTTCTATAAAAATTGCCTCCTGACTGATATAAATAACCTTAGTATAGAGCATTCACATTAAAATGTATGCTCTGTTTTTTAATATACATTACACTGTAAAGCAGTGAGCAAATTTGGTTAATTTTTTAGTTGTATCATTTAGTCAAATGGTGTTATTAGACTACTTGATTACGAAACTAAATTAGATACTTTAAGAATTATTGAAAGTC
The DNA here is from genome assembly GCA_008750895.1 of Mirza zaza. Lineage (NCBI taxonomy): Eukaryota > Metazoa > Chordata > Mammalia > Primates > Cheirogaleidae > Mirza > Mirza zaza. Next base: position 14,930 of record VSMD01092805.1, read on the forward strand.
ATTAAACAAGTGAATATTGAAGAGTATTTTGTTGTATATAAGGAATCAAAATGGTTAATAATTGAGGGATATTTTGTATTGAAGGAAACAAAATTTGGTATAATTTTCTTTGAAATTCCTTTTTAAAAACAATGAGTATAACATTAAAATTTTTCTACATTAGTTTAAAATGTGAACTTTTAAAACCTCACAGCTTAGAAATTTAATCAGTTATTCTAGCGATATAAGCTCTACTTTGAAACTTAAAATATCTGAAATTTTTTTGGATATTTCTGCTGGGTGAGGTATCCTTGGGAATGTCTTAAAATTAGGCCAATCCAAACCATTTTTAAAAACCTACTTGTAAAAATTTTTCTATTAAAGCTATTTGATACCATTATATGTAATTTAATGCTTTATTAATGAACTTTGGTATGTATTAAGTTAGCCTTATAATGTTCTTATAGGATTCATTAACAAAAAAATAAAGATCTACTTGATTTTTTAAAATCTATTTTGATTTTTCATTGAATTCTTCCTTAATCACTCTTAATTTATTGAAGTACTCTATGAAAGCTTAACTCAGGATAACTTGATTTCCTTTCTATTTATTTCCCCTTTGAAATGCTTTGCTAAGCTTTCTGAGGTCAGAAATGGATAACATTGTTTCTTAGCCATAGCAAAGATAATTTGTATACCATAGACAGCTTGTTTTCTAACCTGTGCCTTCCTTAACTGGGGAAGATAATGAGCCAAAGAAAATTAACTTGTTTTCTAGTGTTAACTAAATTATCTTTAGGAAATTTAAATATATACAGATTGTAATGATATATATAGTAGTTTTCTGACTACTACTTTTTTTCCTCCTATTTTCTTTTTGTTTTTGTAATAGCAGTGGAACTCTCTCTTCAAATGAAACTTTAGCCATATCCAAGGCAGTTATGCTTAAGGAAAAAAAGAAGTCAAAATCTTACTCAGAACCCTGTGATTTGAAACAAATCAAAATGGAATGGCTCAGGTTAAAACGGTCAAATTGACAGTCATAAAGGAAAAAATGCCATTTAGCTGATGTCAACAGAGGAAATTTAATAAAGAAAAAGAGATTATATAACTTCAGTGTCTTTGAAAGATTTGATGAATCTGATAGAGTAAATTTCTTTAACATGTGACTTCTTTGGATTTTAGTGTTAGAAATATCTAAGCTAGAATAATAAAATACTTTAATTTCCATATATGTCATAAAGTTATAAATTCCAATAAAAATCACTGAAAATTTGTCTCTCTTGCATGTGTATATACATCATATTACAGTTGTCTTTTGTTAATCAAGCTTTTTTGTTAGTGTAGTGAAGCTAGTTGGTGTTCACAGGACCTTACATAATACTTAGTATATGGCACATATTCTTCTAAGAATTATTAACTCCCTTTAATTCCCATAAAAACCTTTAGAGGTAAGTTGTTTTTATTTTCACAAATGAGGTAACTGAGGCACAGAGAGGCTATGTAACTTGCTCAGGTTTATACATAAGACAAGATTAGAAAGTAGATAGTAAATGCAGAACCTCTACACATCTGTTATAGTAGTTTCTTAAAAAACATTGAAGGAAACAAATTTTCACTTATTTGCCTAAATTTACCTTCAAAATAGATACAAAAACATATTTTGAAACTTTGGTAAAAATAGGAAGCACTTGAAAGATTTTACTTTTAAATATTTTAAACTATAAATGTAGCATTAATATAATCTTTTATGTAAGAAATTTCATACAATTATGTGATAAACAATCACATAGTTACAATGTTGAGTTCTTTGAACTAGAATTACTATTTGCAATGTATTATTAAAAAGATGTGGACTGCTTTGTTGCTACTTGTAGCAGAGTTTCTTAAGGTTAAGTTTTCTGTATGGAAAGTAATAGCATCCTAAATCCATAGTACTTGAGAGTAAGCTGAACTGACTTCTACCTGTCTGACCTGATTTAATATAGTAAATTCACATTTCCTACCTCAGATGTGGTAAAGCATTTTCTTATTAAAGCTGATTTATTTATAGGAAAAAAATCACTTTTTAATAGAGTAGTAAATAGAGTTATTTATATTTTGGCCGCTCCCAAAGCGATTCATGAGCTTTGTGAAAATGTGTTAAATGATCAGGGACCACACACAGTCCTTTCTACCTGTACTTGTATAAGCATATCTTGATGACATGATAAAGCCCAGAAAGGCAAAGATCACAACATTTTCCACTAAGGAATAATATGGTTTATCTAGATTCTATCACTATCTTTGGTCTTTTAGACTATTGTTATTGTTAAAATTGTGTTTTACTTTTGTAACCATAAGTATTAATAATATCACCTTTTGGTATTTTCTTTATAGACTACAGGGTCTTACCTTGTACTCTAGTAGAAAACATAACTCCATTCTTAAGTTATTTAAATAACATAAACCCATTCTTACAGCTATATTTAATAGTATTGTCAGAGAAACTCTTAATTATATAGTTAATGTGCAGGAATTTTGAAAGGACAGGAAATATAATTATATCAAGTAACATTGATTTATAATCATAGAGTGAGGGACCAATTTCCTCAATAAATAAAGAACACCTACAATTCAATTTGAAAAAGACTAGCCACCGAAATAAAAAGTTAGGCAAAGACCATGAATAGTTTAGAGAAAAGGAACTTTGAATAGTCCTTAAAAATATGAAAACTCAACCTTACTCATATAAAAGGAAATATAAACTAAAACTATTATGGTATACCATGCTGTTAAGAATGGAGCAGTTCTGAGTTACTATGATGAACAGAACCAATCTAAGATATGTAATTAAGAGAAAAAACAGAACTCAGTTCAGCCTATGAATTAATTATATTAAAATGACACATGTATATGCATTGGTAATCTACAAAAGGATATTTAAGAAACTGCCTCTGGAGAGGTCTTCTAGGTAGCTGATGGGAGGGGTGGAGGAATACATTTTTTCCCCATATCTTTTATATAGTGCTGGTATGATTACCTATTTAGAATAACCTTTGGGAGAAAAAGGTTAAGTCATAGAATATTGAACTCTATAAGGAACTTGTTTAAGACATTCCTTTTACAGCTGATTTAGAGTTGCCTTTGTTTAGCGTAACAGCCAGCTTTACCTCACAGAGCTGCTGATTTCAACCTAGCTCATCATTTGTTTTATCAGTTCTCAACTGGGCAACACTGTTTTTTTTTTTTTTTGAGACATAGTCTCACTTTGTTGCCCAGGCTAGAGTGAGTGCCGTGGCGTCAGCCTAGCTCACAGCAACCTCAAACTCCTGGGCTCAAGCAATCCTGCTGCCTCAGCCTCCCAAGTAGCTGGGACTACAGGCATGCGCCACCATGCCCAGCTAATTATTTCTATATATATTAGTTGGCCAATTAATTTCTTTCTATTTATATTTATAGTAGAGACAGGGTCTTGCTCTTGCTCAGGCTGGTTTTGAACTCCTGACCTCGAGCAATCCGCCCGCCTTGGCCTCCCAGAGTGCTAGGATTACAGGAGTGAGCCACTGCGCCAGGCCCTGGGCAACACTTCTTAATGGGATCTTAATAACAGATCCTATCTCTGCTTCCTCATTGTATTCCGGTTATCTAGCATTCAGGAGGTGTTCAGTAAATGTTTGAATGAGTGGAACAATTTAAGGTATTTATTGCTCTGTGGCATGGTATATGGTTGAGGGTATTTCATCTTTATCTTTGAAAGAAGAAAAAATATTGTTTCCAGTTACAATGGAAAAGTTCCAAGTGTATTTACTATTGTATAATTTTAATCTATTCTAAAGAAACATTTGTAAAGATATATATTAATCATTTTTTCAGACACTGGCTTCATGTCCTATTGACCGAAAACCTTTTCAGGCAGTGTTTAAATTCAGTGCATTGGAAGGTTGTGTTAAGGTAAGTCTTAGATTTCGTTTTGAAGTGTGAACTACATAAAGTTAATTGAGGCTATTGTGCATTGATAAATTTCCAGTTTGTATATATTTGAAAGTTGTTCTACTGTAGATTTAATATGTGATACTATGCCTCCTCAGCATGACAAAGTCAGACCTTTCAATAAGGATACTGAAATACTGAAGCTTTTTATCTTTGCCCCCAAAAGAGGGCATACCCATAGTGGTCACTTTATAATATTCCACAAAATATATTAGAGCTGTGTTTAAAAGAAGACCTTTAAAAGAAGCTTTAAAAGAAGTTTCACACTGAGTCTTAATTACAAAATACATACATTTTTAGACTATCTTAAGCATGAGGACTCCTGTATTTCAAAAACATTTTTTAATTGGATAGCACTTCAGATACATTTTTCCACTGAAAAACTGTTGGAAATGGACTATTAGATTCAAACACCAACCCCCACTTAAGTCCAAAATACCTAAAAACTATGTTTTCATGAAGAACATTATAATTTTGAGATTAGTCAATAAAAGTAAATATAAAATGATGTTTTTGTTCTTAAATGCTGGTTACATCATTAATGTTACTATCTATGTACGTAGGAAAAGAAATGGAAGCAATGTACAACTCTTTAAGCATTAGTTATCAGTATAGGTATTTATAATTTGTTTTGATATATTTTTAAGCAGATAAGTTTTGATGCAAGGTACAGACAAAACTGCAATTCAAATAAAGTGATATATGTAAAAAATTATATGCTTGTTGTGATTTTGTAACTCTGTGCCATCGAGGAAAATAAGTATGTATCTTGGAGAAAAGATGTAACATTATATAAGTGTAATATAATAAAAATTAAAGTGTGGCTTCTCTGGAAGACATACTTTCTACTTTTCCAAACTGTATGTGTATGCGCAATTAGGATGAACTGGCTTCGAAAGATATTTTTCTGTGAAATTTTGTTCTGTTGCTTAGAATAAAAATTTATGTTTATTTGATAGGGGTTGTATTGTGTTTAAATTAAGAATTCGGTATCCTGCTAATCTAATTTTGTCTAGCTTAAAAGAGATTTCTTGTCATTTGAGATAATTTTCCACATTCTCCTAATTTCTTCCTTTGACTTTAGCTTCTTTTGAATCTTCACAGTATTATCTTTTTCTCTGTACAGTGAAACTTCTTGAATGAGGCATTTGGCTTTTTCAATTCTTTCTTACTTTTCAACTCCCATAGAGTTCATCTTATTTTGCTAAAACTGTTCTCACTACGGTCCAGACTAATCTTCTGACTTCCAAATCCCATGGTTTGTTTTCTGCTTGTAATGTTGTTGACTACCCTTTACTTCTCTTTGACTTCTAGGACGGCCTTCACTTGTTGAGGGTGGGGATGAGGAGAGAGTGTTTTACTTATCTGACTTTTCACAATCTTCTTTATCTCCTTACCTGTTCTTTTTCTTAATTACTAGGGTTCCTCATAGAGTCTTTTTTTCAGTTCTCCCCCAGTGTTCTCAACTATTCAGTAGCTTTAAGTACTACCTATATTTGGATAGCTTCTAAAATTCTGTCACTAGTCTGGATCTCTTTACTGAGAACCAGACCAATATTTATAATCACTTGTTGTACATCTCTATCTAGGATACCAAAGGTATCTAAACAGTTTTAACAAATCCTGAACTCATTCCCTACCCCATTCCCCAGCCCTAATTGTTAATGGAATTACAACCATAACTGATTCGTTCTCCATACCACTGCCAAAGTTATCTTCCTAAACAAACAGATATGATCATCTGATTCACTTGCTTTAAAAATTCCACTTACTCTCTGATGCATATAGAATTATTTTCTTATTCAAGGACATTTATACTTTGGTCCTAAGGCATTTGATCAACTTCATATCTTGTTACTCTTTTTTTTCCCACCTAATTTGGCTTCTCACTGTTCCTTATAACTCCGTTTTCTTTCCTCCATCTAGAATATTTTTTTCTTAAATAAATTGCTACCCATTCTTTAATACTAACTCATAAATCATCTACTTATTAAAGTTTTCTATGACATCTTCAGAAAGAGTTTTTTAGTCTTAACATATATGTCCAAATCTGCATTCGTATCTCCGTTATGAGCGCTTAATCTGTTTATATGCCTACCTGTCACTATTTTGTTTCCCCAGAACTTAGCATACTTACTAAGCTTATGGTTTAGCATGCTTGAATGAATAAGCATATGTATTTGGACTGTACTTTCCATTGAGACAATATATTGTTTTTGTAATTTTTTTTTATCATTTGAAGGAAGAATTGAAAAGTTATCATTCGTGATATTACATTAGTGCTCTAAATAGGTGATACTGTTTTTCTCACAGGTTCAAGTAAAAAAACAGTTGAGAGAAGCAAAGGACAAGAAAAATAAAAGCTCTTTTAAGAATCAACTCTCCTGTCATGAAAATTCTAAAAGCTGTACAAGGTTAGTGATTAACTTTAGAAGTGGAATCCAAATGAGTGGAATCAGAAATTAACTATTATGAAAAGAATACTCTTTTATTTATTTATTTATTTTTTTTTTTTTGAGGCAGAGTCTTGCTCTGTTGCCCGGGCTAGAGTGCTGTGGCGTCAGCCTAGCTCACAGCAACCTCAAACTCCTGGGCTCAAGCAATCCTGCCTCAGCCTCCCGAGTAGCTGGGACTACAGACATGCACCACCATGCCCGGCTAATTTTTTCTATATATTTTTAGTTGGCCAATTAATTTATTTAGTTGGCAATGGTCACTGAGATTTATTGAACCTATCACTAATTTATAACATTGTACTTTCTTAGATCTTAACTTTTGGGTTATTACAGACTTCTTTGAAACTGTGAACAATGCTACAGATCCCTCTTACTAGAGAAATACACTTTTATAGACATAAAACTTTGTATCGAATTTCAAATTATGCACAGAGTACCCTCTTCAAGAGCTCACATATGAGCCCCAAAGTTAATAACTGCATTAGAACAAATTTTATAACTATTTCTGAACCAGCTTTGGTTCTTGCATTTATGTTTGCATAGTAAATAGTAGCATGGTTTTCTCAGGCATAGTGAAGAAATATCTTTTGGTAGCTTCATTCTTTTTTTTTTTTTTTTTTTTTAATTTTTCTTTTTCTTTTTCCTCTTCCACTCTGAAGGAAGATTCTTCATTCTTGATAGAATTTTTATTACTGACTGTGACAATGTCATGAATGTGCATTGCTGTGGCTCCTCAAAATTCTCTTGGCTCTTGCTGAGAATGCAGTGGTCATTACTGAATGACCTGTAAGGGTCATGTCTCTTATTTGGATCTAACATAGCTGAAATAGTCCACATGTTTAATTGCTTTTTTTCAGAAATTTGTCACAAGGGGATGGTATAGGGAAATATCAGAAGCAAAATAATGATTTACTTTTGCCCACTAAGTCATACCCGTAATGATTTCTCCCAAAGTGGAAAATCTGTTGACTGTTGGATATTTACAGGATATCCTTTTTGGAGTCTTATGGATGTTTTTAGCAGTCCTGTCATTCAGCCTTCTGTTTATTGCATATGCCTGATTTATCCAGCATGTAGACGAGATCCATTCAGTATTGTCTCTCCCTTCTAAAACAATAAAACCCTGACACCCTTTTCTTTCTCATACTTTGTACCAGTTCCAAATAAGGGATTGCAAGTGGTATTTAGTTTCTTGATAGTGAACCTCCATTTTAAGTCATTAAAGTGGAGAATAGCAACTAGTCATACTTTCTTTGTTAGAATTTCCTAATAACTCTTTAGAAAAAAAGTAATATCTACTTATCTCTATTCTACATGGCTCAGTAGCCAGCCAGTTATGATCAGCCAATAATATTATATTCGTTTTTTAGAGACAGGGTTTCATTCTGTTGCCCAGGCTACAGTACAGTGGGTTGGTCATAGCTCACTGCAGCCTCAAATTCATGGGCTCAAGTGATCCTCCCACCTCAGCTTCCCAAGTAAGCTGGGACTACCGGTTTGTGCTGTCGGCTCCAATGATTTTTTAAGTGTTTTAGAGATAGGGTCTTATAATGTTGCCCAGGCTGATCTTGAGCTCCTAGCCTCAAGCAGTCCTCCCACCTTGGCCTCCCAAAGCTCTGGGATCACAAGCAGGAGCCAACATGCCCAGTCAAGATTATTATTTAAAGACAGAAGATGCAACTCATTATATGTTAGAATCTAGTTTGACATTCTAATGTCTCATGGGAGTCTGCGAGAATATTATATCATTTACCTGATTTTCAGGATAGTTAATAACATTAGTACATAATAGATTTTGTTTTGATGGACAGTGAATTAAAAATAAATGAGCAAAATGACAGTTTTTTCTTAGTTATTTCACCTCTTTGTTTATATTTACAGAAAAAAAGTCATCATAAGAGAAGATCTATTAAGTTTGAAATTTTATGACATCAAGATGATGCATAGTAAGTGACTTTTTGCTTGTGTGTTCTACCTTTTTTGTTTTTTAATTTAATGGTTATGCCAGAGTTCTCATTAGTAACATTTTGGTTTGGAAAATAGTCGTCTTTGCGGCTCTGCATATTGTGTGGTAAGTACTACATAAATTTTGTTTTCATGAAATCATTTATAATGTTCCCTGCACTTTTCTTCTTTTTGCTCAGCTTGCAGAGAGGGGAGAGTGAGTGAGTGAGAGAGAGAGTGTGTGTGTGTGTGTGTGTGTGTGTGTGTGTGTGTGTGTGTGTGTGTTGGGAGAAAAGAGTGTTTCACACAAAGTTGTTTAGCAACCTACATTGTAATCTTACTTCATTCATTAGTGTAGAAGTCCTTAGGGGAGATGAGATAAAATGCCTTGTGGGCCAGAAATTGTAAGCAGCAAAAGAGAAGTCTGTGACAGCAAGAAACTAGTTCACAGTTCCCACAGGCAGTTGTGATTTGGCCACACTTCTAATTTGAAACTTTGGGAATAAAGCACCTCCAAAATACTTATCTATGTGAGCAGTTAAATATTCCTGTATTTTATTCTTGTCTGGTACATGATTTTATTAATACAGGAAGATTTTGCAGCAGGGCTTGAATAAAATGGCACCATCCATAGTGCTTTCTAACTCCTTCTTTGGGTTTAGACTGTTAAGTCTGTTCTGGAGAACACCTTACTGTGATCTGTTTGTAATCAAGGAGGTCAGTATTTATTTTCCAGGCTAGATTACAGAGAATTTCTGCATGCATGTGTGTGTGTGTGTGTGTGTGTGTATCTATATCTATGTTACTTTTAGTGAATTATGAAGGAGTTAATTAAATTAATTCATTATTTTTAATAAGTAAATAACTTCATTTTTTAATACATTTTGAATATAAAGTTTGGCTGTTTTTTGTTTTTCTGATTGGAATTAGCATCTCAGTTTAGATTTACAGATGAACAAATTTCTCAATTTGATAATTTACAATTAAAGTGAAATTGCATTAAAAGTTGTTTGTTTTGATCCCTGGAATTAATTAATTAATTAATTTTTGAGACAGAATCTCTGTTGCCCAGGCTAGAGTGCCATGGCGTTAGCCTCACTCACAGCAACCTCAAACTCCTGGGCTCAAGCAATCCTTGTGCCGTAGCCTCCTGAGTAGGTGGGACTACTGTCATGCACCACCATACCCGGCTGATTTTTAGTTGGCCAATTAATTTCTTTCTATTTATAGTAGAGATGGGATCTCGCTCTTGCTCAGGCTGGTTTTGAAATCCTGACCTTGAGAAATCCGCCTGCCTTGGCCTCTCAGAGTGCTAGGATTACAGACGTAAGCCACTGTGCCCGGCCTGATCCTTGGAATTTAGTAGTTAAAAAAGCATTTTTCTTTTATTAAAGAACTTTAGATATGAAAACAGTCTTTGTTTTTTATGTCATTGGTGTCATCCTTATTTTTATGGATAGGCTTTGCTTGCCAACTCTAGGATCTGATATAAAATTTACTGCTGAGGAAGATTAAATGATGTTACAGATTTTCTCTACAAGATTTGGCCCACTCCCAGTGTGCAAATCTTAGTTTTAAGACCCCTGTAATTTTCTTTAAGTATATATCTCCTGCCTGGGCTTATTTTTAGAGAGTGAAACACAGGCAGATCTTAAATCCATAGTGCTTCAGTATAGTGAAGATCATTTATAAGAGTCTATGAATCATTCTGACTTGAGATTTTGTTTTACTGTTTCAAACATGAAATTTTTTTTTTTTTGAGACAGAGTCTCTGCTACCCAGGCTAGAGTGAGTCCCATGGCGTCAGCCTAGCTCACAGCAACCTCAAACTCCTGGGCTCAAGCAATCCTACTGCCTCAGCCTCCCTAGTGGCTGGGACTATAGGCATGTGCCACCATGCCCGCCTAATTTTTTTCATATATATTAGTTGGCCAATTAATTTCTTTCTATTTATAGTAGAGACGGGGTCTCGCTCTTGCTCAGACTGATTTCAAAATCCTGACCTCGAGCAATCCGCCTGCCTTGGCCTCCCAGAGTGCTAGGATTACAGGAGTGAGCTACCGTGCCCGGCCTCAAACATGAAACATTAAACAAATTTTTTTTGAGACAGAGTCTCACTCTATTATTAAACAGAGTTTTAAATGAACATCCTAAGCCAATTCAACATTAGATAGCTAATTTAAAATTATAATTGTTTTTTAAAAAACCATTTCTACCAGAAGGTTAACATTGTCCAACTTCTGTAACTTAATGTCATGTTTACTTAGGATACCTGAAGTCATTTGTTTGGTTTAAGATAAGTGGAAATAATCATTGTACTTTATGAGTAGACAATACAAAAATGCTGATGCCTTGGTTAGTTATGAGCATGTCTTAACTGAACCAATCTATACTGATTTGAAGGGAACTGGGTACAATATCACCCATTGTTCATAGGCTTTATGTTCCAAGACCCACAGTGGATGCCTGAAACCAAAGATAGTTTCTATGAGAGAGATAGTTTCTCTATGTTATGTTTTTTCTTATACATACATACCTATGATAATGTTTAATTTATAAATTATATGCAGTAAGAGGTTAATAATAAAATAGAACAGTTATAATAGTATATACTGGAATAAAAGTTATATGGATGTGGTTTCTCTCTTTCTCTTGCAACATTTTATAATACTTTACTCACCCTTCTTACAATGAAGGGGAGCTAATGTAAGATTTCCTCATGCTACTCAGAACAGTTTGCAATTTAAAACTCATGAATTGTTTATTTCTGGAATTTTTCATTTAATATTTTCAGACCATAGTTGACCATGGTTAACTACACCTGCAGAAGGAAAAAATGTAGATAAGGGGGAACTACTATATTTATTGATTATCCATTTAGTTACTTTTTCTATGATGTTGCTTTTTACTTGGGGATTTTAATAAGTCTAACATGGACAATTTTTTTTCTGTATTGAAATAGATTATTTTCCTGATTAAATAGCTTATATATAGGTATCATGTTTCATCAAAATTTTCAGACTTAAATTCTATTAATAGACTCATATTCAACATATACTCAGAAGATGTTTATAGTTAGAGAGGCAAAAGGGAACTGAGATCACTCATTCAGTCGTAAGTACTTACTATGTTGAGCACAGTTCTAGACTCATAAGGGTATAGTAGTAAACAAAAGCAACAAAATGCTTGCCAATAGAGACTATCTTTTTGTGATGACAAGTGGTTCAATTCTGTATCTGCAGTTGACTTTAGGGTTAGGGGTGCTGACTTCTGTGCAGTCGAAAATCAGTGCATTTTAACTTTTGACTCTCCAAAAATTTGACTACTAAAGCCTTCTGTTGACGGGAATCCTTACAGATAAACAGTCAGTTAACACATAATTTGTATACTGTATGTATTATATACTATATTCTTACAGTAAAGTAAGCTAGAGAAAAGAAAATGTCATTACAAAATCATAGAAGATACTCTTTGTTGAGTAGAAGTGGATCATCATAAAGGTCTTTATTCTTGTTTTCTTCTTGAGTTGGTTGAGGAAGAGGAGGGATTAGTCTCGCTGTTTCAGGGGTAGCAGAGGTGGGAGAAGTGGAGGACGTGGAAGGGAGAGGCAGGCACATTTGGTGTAACTTACAATGAAAAATTCACGTAAAGTGAACCCATGCAGTTCAAACCCATGTTGTTCAAGCATCAACTGTGTTGTATTTCAAAGGTGAAACTAACAGGATTCCTGATGAATTGGATGTAGGGTACAAGAAAGAAAGAAGTCAAGATTGACTCCAAGGTCTTGACCTGTGAGCAACTAGTAAAATGGGAGCTGCTAATTACTGAGTTGGGGAAGGCTGATAGGAGAACATTTGGGAGGATATGATCAAGAATTCTCTTTTGGGAGTATAGAATGATGGTTGCTGGGGGGAGGAAGGAGGAAATGGGGAGATAATTTGTCAAGGGGTACAAAGGTTCATTTATGCAAAATGAATAAATTCTGGAGATCTAAAGTACAGGTGTAGAGCAATGTGAATATGGCTAATAATACTGTATTGTATACTTGAAATTTGCTAAAAGGATAGATGTTGAGTGTTCTTACTACAAAAAAAAAGGAAACCAATAACTGTGAGGTGATGGATATGTTAATTAGTTTGATTGTGGTGATTATTTTCACAGTATAGACATATATTAGAACATTAAATAATATACCACAAAAATATATAATTTTTGTCAATTATACCTCAGTAAAGATGGGGGAAATTCTTTTTTGGACATGTAAGATGTCGGCTCTACAACCTAAGTAGAGATGGTTTGAAGCAATATGGATGGTTGCATGTCTATACATAGGTTATCAATATTAACATAAATAAGATCTGTTCATATTCAGGTCATTTTAATGGTGATCAGTTTATGTTGATAAATGTTTATTTGTGCTTGGCTCCTAAGTTAAGTAGATAGTTCTTCCAGTTGTTATTTCTTTTCTCTTGAGTTTAGTCAAAAATGTTTAAAACCATGATGATCAGAAAAAAGACCAAAAAGGAAGATTAAGATCATAGAGAGTTTTGACTGATAAAGCCAAATGTTCTGTATATTATATCATAAGGAGTAATCCGTTGTAAATGGACACCATTAAACGTTTTTTTCATTGGGATATAATGTGGTGAAACCATTTTAGAAAAACAAACCCAGTAAAGGTATTCCTAAGGATGTGGGAGCCAAGTAACCTGTTAGAAGTCTCTAAAGCTGTCAAAAGCAGAAGTTAATAAGCTAACTCTGTCATCCAAGGTTATGTTGCTTTTTGCCTTCATAACTTATTTAACATATCTCTTATTTGGTCAATACTCAGGAGCCTTTTTTTTTTTTTTTAAACATTTTAGCATCTCTGAAATGAGATTCTGTGTTATTTGTCCTGTATGAAGACAAGCACCAGCATAGTTGTCACTGCCTACAAATGTGTGAGGATACAAAGTGTTGTCATTAAATTTGGAGAATGGATAGTAGAAGCTTGGAAGAAAATTTTTAGATAATTGTGGCATTCTTCTAACCTCTAGGTCCCTAATTGAGAGTATAGGGTGTTGGGAGAACACCAGCATGTGCCCACATTCTGCAAAGAGTCAAAAGTTGTGAATTCTATGTATTTTATTGTAGAGCTGGTATAAGTCCAGCATCAATGATTTATTAATAGTTCTTTTATGAATTTTCTGAAGAAATTACCACTGTTCTTGATAGCACAGAGGATGATATTGTGTAAAAAAACAGACATTAATAAACTTAAGAGTTGAAAAGTAATTTGAAAAAGTTGGATTCTACTTACATGTAAAGCAGTTTTAGGAATACTTAACCAATTTATTTTGTGGATGTATTTGTTTTTATTTCTGATATGATTTAAAAAAAAACAAAAAAGGTACACCTAGATCTATATTAGTTTCCTAGAGCTGATGCAACAGATGACCACAACTTGGTGGCTTGAAACAATAGAAATTTATTCTCTCACTGTTCTGGAGGCTAGAATTCTGAAGGCAAGGTGTTGGCAGGCCTGTGTTTCATTCTGAAAGCTTTAGCGAAGAGTCCTTCCTTGCTTCTTCCTAATTTCTAGTGGCTCCCAGCAATCCTTTGCATTCTTTGTTTGTATCTGTCTCTTCAGTCTCTGTCTCTATCTTCACATGACCTTCTTTTCTGTCTCTTATAAGGATCCTCTTACTAGAGTAAGGGCTCATCCTAATCCAGTATGATCTCATTAATCCTTATCTTAATTGAATTGCAAAAAACCCATTTTTATTTTATTTTTTTGAAAATAAGCGTTTGCCACAGAACGACAAATGGACCCCTCTGTCATAACAAAAGGGCCAAGACACCATTTTTAAATAAGGCCATCTTTGGAGGCTTCAGGTGGACATGAATTTTGGGGGGATATTGTTCAACCCCCACTATAAGCTCTAAAAGAGTTCTTTCAATAATTATATAAAAGAATTCTAAGTGATAATAAAATACTGTGACCTACCCCTGGTGCCCATATTGTTTTCTCTAAATACCATTTCCCATTAAAAGAACCAGGCTCCTTGGGGGAAAAAAAGGCTGATTCTGATTTGAGGTAGTAATTAAATAAGATGCCCCTAGAATATTTTTTCTAACAGAAAGCAAGGACATTATCAAAGACTACTAGGATTGCCATGAGAAGACTTGGGAATCGCTTGGGCTCTTTCTAACTAAAAATGGGACAATTTGAGCATCAGGAAGAATAATAAGAACTGCAATTACTGAAACTCATTAAATATGTTTGAATCCATGAATAAATAAATAATTGGTCTCCTTTGGCCAGGAAATGTGTTTGAAAACTGGTAAATGAAAGGGAAAAATCAAGCATCTACCTTGTGTTTCCTAAACTGTAGGATAACTTTAGGGTAATGGAACAGGTGACAAAGAGAAGTTTTGTTTTTTAGAAGCAGTTCAGGAAATAATTGAAGAAAGAATTGTAGAATTTGAATATTGGCACTTTGTAAACTCTAATGAGTTAATGGATCAAGGCAGTGATTAGCAATGGCCACTAGCAACATAAAAGGGGAGACAACCAGACATTAAACAGTTAAATTAATGGAAATAAATAACACCACATGTGTATCTGTCCCTCCCACCCCCCAAACCTGTACTTAAGAGATTTAACTACTAATTTACAGGATATAAAGGAGCAGAGATACATATTAAATGACAACAAGGGATGCAATCAGCAAAATTCAGAACACAAGACAAATGACCTAATGTCTTCGGTCAACAAATTCCAAGGAGTTCAAAAAGTGGAGGAAGGGAACCTGTAGATTAAAAGAAGCAAACGTTCACCCAGTCACATTGTATGGATTTTATTCTAACACATTGTGAAAGAAAAGTAAAAAAAATATAACTTTGTGAGATAGTTGTGGGAAATTGAACATTGACTAGGTATTTGATATTAAGGAATTATTAGTTTTGGGCTTTTTATTTTTACTTGTGATAATAGCATTAAGGATACTTTTTCCCCAAAGAACACTTATCTTTTAGGGTGAGTTATGTATTGAAATCTTTATTCATGAAATTATACCATGTCCAGGATTTGTTTTAAAATGATCTTGAGGAGATAATAGATAAATTTAAATTGGTCATGAATTAATTAATAATTGTGGAGGTTGGGATATAGGTATATGGGTTTTCATTATAATATCCTCTCTACTTTTTTATTTGTTTGAAATTTTCTGTAAAGTACAATGAGAATTTAATTGGCTATTTTCTACCCATAGTGGTACATAAAATAATTCTATATCTTAAGAATTAATTTCAGTGAAATATAGGATGTTGTCTTGTTTTTTTCTTAGTAAGATTTTAAGTTTTTATGAGAGTGGTGATTATATTGCCTATATAGCATTTTCCAGGATATTATACAATGTAGTAATAGCCTTTGGCCACAACTACCTGATAACAAGATAACTAAATGTATAGATGTAACAAACAGAAAACTGAGACTCAGTAAACTAAAGTGATAAAAACATGTATGATAGCAACAATTTCAGGAAAGTAGTTTTCTCTAGTGTTGGAAGGAGACTGGAAGATAATGGGGGGGGGTGACAGGCTTTAGTTATATCTGGAATGTAAACAATGTAAAGCAGAAATGGCTAAATGTTAATATTCATTAAATCTGCTCTATAGGTATCATATTTTATACTTTATGGAATGTTTAAAATCATTCATAATTATAAACTTTAAAATGTTAACATTTTAAAGTTTATAATTATGAATGATTTTAAACATTCCATAAAGTATAAAATACTTAACCTTTAAAGTATTTTGTCCAAGATCATCTTGCTAATTGGAGTAAACAGAATTTGATCAAGTCTTCTGACTCCATATCCAACACTGCTTTTCACTAAACCATGGTAATGTTACCCACCTTAAGCCTCTCACTTTATGGCTGTCTATAACTTTTATAATTTAAATTATTGCCTTATTCTGATGGGTCTTCTGATGAATGATAAGATATACTTTTGAGCTCAAAACTAATTTTTAAGGTAAAATTAACTGTCTTATCATTTTGACAGCATGATGTCTGCTCCCTCCTATCAGTTAACTATGATTATTTTTCCTGACCTTTCAGAAATGTGATATAGATGTCAGGTTTTTTGTCAGTCTAAAGTTCATAAACCATAGCTATAAGAACAGAAGTTTTAGGAGTTTTAACCTTTAATTTTCACACTTCTTATGAGGTGTAGTAGATAGTATTTATTAACAAATTGCCTCATTAGAAGACTGTAAGAGAACCTATAAATGTTACTTGAGAGATTATCTCAAAGTTTAGGGACAACAGAGAAGCAAGTTTAGAACCTTAAATGTTGGTATTTGATGACTGAGCAAAGAACTAAGAGACAAAGTTAAGATGAAGTTAGAGTTAGTGGGAGATTGTGCAAATTGAGTGCATCTTTATTTGTCCAGTTACACTAAATAGAAATGATGGTATATCCTAATGATAATTTAAATTTATTTTTGTAAAAGAACTACTTGAGAAAATGTTACATATCTGGGATTGCTTGAGTATACTTTAGAAACAACTCTGATTAGCTTCTTTAATTTCTTAAAGTTTTTTGAAGCAGCATGGGGCTATTCTTTAAACATAGGTGTGTGACTTTCTACCTGAAGTTATTTGTTATATACTGTTCAAACTAATGAATAGAGCTTATGAATTTGTGAAATTCTTATATCTTGATTGGAAATTCTTAGCCTATAAAATTCTATAGCCTATAAAAATCATATAACATTAGTTAAAACTTTAGTAGGCCTAATAGGCCGCTTGAGGTTTGTACCTGTTTTTTCCAAAACAACTGTGACTCTAGTAAGATTACATAAACTATTTAGTTTCTTCATATAATGAAAATGGTCTCTTTTCACCAGAGGTATTTTGAAAGGTTATACAGCAAACCTATTAGCAGGTTTGTTGAAAAGTGTCACTTTCATTCTTTCTACATCCTAGATAACTGAATTAGCCATACTTTTCTTGTTTTTAATCTCCTTTATGTAGTTTGTTTCTTGGAATGGACATTAATCTTTACTTTGGGCTAATAATTTATAATTGATGTAGTTTACAAAAAGTATCCCCTTTCAGGCATTTCTTAATGTAGTGCTTCTTTAACTACATGCTAGATCCATTTAATTATATCTTTTTTAACTTTGGAATCAATCAATCAAACTTTAATTGGCTGCCTGCCAAATACTGGCTTTGAGCTTAGAGCCTTTGTTATACTGGTTTATATTGTTCAAAAGGTTGTTTTCATGAAACATCTTTTGGGATCAGTGTATCATGAAACATGTTTTGGGATATGCCAAATTAAAACAAATAAGGCAAGCTTCCACTTAAGCATAGCAGGTAGAGCACTTGTTTAATGCTCTGATTGGCTCCCCAAACCTCACTAAAATGACAACAGAAGAATGAAAAGAAGAATTTTAAGTCACAAAGACAAGAAAACTAGAGAAAAGGGATAGCTCATAAGAGATGTCCACAGAATAGAAACTTGAAAGTGATTATATGAAAGGGATAATAAACTGTCTTAGCAGAAAGTTGACACCTAAACCTTTCATTCATAGAGTGGAGTTAAGAATCAAGTCAGTTCACATATCATCAAACCTTAGGAAGTCTCAGGTTTGTAGGCCTCCATTGTCTCTGATGGCAGAGATATGTGATGGTGCCAGAAACCAGAATTGGTTGAAAACTTTTTGAGAAGCAGTTTATCCTGTGGATTCCCTGCTGAACCAAGATAGAAGAAGGGGTCAAAGACTGGAGGTTTACTAGATGGAGGAAGTGGTTAAGCCTGATTAAACTCTAGCATAAGTGATGGTAGAGGAAACAACAGGGTAACGAGAGAGAAATTACGTCAAATGGTGAGGCTTCTATTCCTCTCCCCATGATCGTTTCCCAAATGGTGAGGCTTCTATTCCTCTCCCCATGATCGTTTCCCAAGGCACTGGCAGTCTTGCTTATTATATTCCTCAAAATAGGAGATAGGAGGTACATTCTGGGATACTGGCTTGCCCAAAACAAAAGACTTGGAGGTAATGTCATTTGGGAATCTCCTAGTGAAATAATCAGATATCTGTTGGATCACCTTACAATGAAACTCATTAGTTGAAAGGCTCTGATCACCCATCCACACCATTTTCGATCAATATTTTAGTGTCCTACGAACAATCAAGGATCATCAGATATTTGGGGAAAACAACATAGTAAAGATCAAAACAGAGACAAAAATGAACCTGATGGGAGATAGTCCCAATGCTAGAAATAGGGAACAACTTTTAAAAAATTAATATTTTTAGCTATAAAAGAAGGGATATTTCATCAGTGATGTAAGAAAAAAACTGTTTTAAGAAAACAGTTTTAGAAATTAAAAATATTACAGCAGAAATTTAAAAATTCAGGAGTAGGCTGGGCGAGGTGGCTCACGCCTGTAATCCTAACACTCTGGGAGGCCGAGGCAGGCGGATTGCTTGAGGTCAGGAGTTCGAAACCAGCCTGAGCAAGAGCGAGACCCTGTCTCTACTATAAATAGAAAGAAATTAATTGGCCAACTAACACACACACACACACACACAAACACACACACACACACAAATTTAGCCGGGCATGATGGCGCATGCCTGTAGTCCCAGTTACTCGGGAGGCTGAGGCAGGAGGATTGCTTGAGCCCAGGAGTTTGAGGTTGCTGTGAGCTAGGCTGACGCCACGGCACTCACTCTAGCCTGGGCAACAAAGTGAGATCTGTCTCCAGAAAAAAAAAATATTCAGGAGTAGACAAAAACTGAGGTGTCTTAGAAAGTAAAACTGAAAGTTAAAGAGATAATAGGGTATTCACTGAAGAGGTTCAATACTGAATAATAAAATTTCAGAAAAGAATTCCAGAAAGGAAAAATCAAAAGGCAGAAAGTTATCAAAAAAATTAATGCAAAGGAAAATTTTCTCAGAATAATAGGGCATGGATGTCCAAATATAAAGAAATAATATACCTGGTAAATGAGAAAAGAATTATACAAAGTGCTTCATAAAATTCTAGAAATCTGAGGGTAACAAATCTGAGGGTCCTAGAGCTTATAGAGAAAAAATAGGCCAAATAAAAAAGATTAGGGGCTAGAAAGTGTCATCAACAATAGTTGGAGCAGTGAAGTGATTCCTTAAAAATTCTGGGGAAAATAACTAGTAACTAGAAAATTCTATACCCTACCAAACTATCAAGTGTTAATTGCAGAGTAAAATAAAGACATTCTCTAACTCATAAGAGCTCAAAAATTAATTCCTACATTTTCTCAGTTCTGCTGGAGGATGTGTATACTTCACTAAATGAGGTAATAAATGGAAGAACAATGTGAGATTAAGAAAATGAGCTCCAACTCAGGAAAAGATAATAACAGCATGATGAAAAAGTATAGTCCCAGAATGACTTGTTGAACAGCACCTTTGAGAAATACCAGTTCAGATTAAAGCAGGACAGAAGAATAGTATTGCCAAGAGAACAGGAAACAAACTTGATGAATGAGTTGATGTGTTTGGGTGTATCTAGAGGAAATTTATACTTTGTTATAGAGTTAGCAAAATTAATGGTAGATAATATAGAAAAAAAGGAAAAGAGAAAACAAAGCAGTTATGAACCCTAGGAAAAGCAAGAAACCATACAAGAAAAGTATTCATAATTAAGTATGTGGTTCAGCTGTGATCAGTGTTTATATAGTTATAATGTAATACTGTCATATCAAATACTGATACATTGAAAAGGACAATATAGAGAGAGTGAAGGTATAAAGAGAAAAATCTTCTGTAGTAAAAAAAAATTGCAAAATACCTGAAAGCAAAAAAATTTAGAGTAGTATAAGGATGTTATTTAGAAGTAAAAAGGTAAATATTAGAAGAAACAGCCAAAAAGGATTTGATGAGTGCTTTTGGGAAGCAGAAATTAAGGGTGGGTGTTTCTGTAGTTTTTCTTTATAAGCCTAGATGACTTCTTAAAGTATGTACAGGAATTACTTTGATAAAAATTAAATTAAAAAATACATCACTGCTGTCCAAAGATAAGTAGGGGGTGGGGTACATTTGTAGAACGGTCTCTAGGAAAACATAATTTAGACAAATTCACCAGTAGTGAATATTTTAGAGATTGTAATTGGAGCTGCTGAGTATTTATCAGAGAATTACCCAGAAAAGTGTGAAATAGCTTTTGGACTAGATTTTCAAACTTGGCATTGGCCAGAAAACTAATAGTTCTTTCCATAGAGAACATTTTGTCTACCAATAGCTTCCTGAGGTAGGCTTCAAAGTGAAAGAATGCTATATAAACAGTATATACTTACTGAGTGAGTATTGAGTGAATGAAACCTGAATCAAACAACTCAGCACCTTTAGGACATAAAAGACATGCTGTATCTATAGTACAGCAATTCTATACCTAGCTGAAGGAAAATGGTGGTTATTTCCAACCATACGTTTTTACGCCTGGCTTTTTAAGTGATTTTAAAAATCAGTGTATCAATCTTTTAAAAATACATCAAAGGCTAAGGTAGTAAGTTTCTGGAACTCAGCCCTCTCTCCTGCCCTCAACATTGAAATTACATTTGTTAAAATAGTTCTGAGTGGATGGATAATAGCATGAAACCAAACAGCTGTTGTATAGTAAGTTAAAAGGAAATTAGTATGCTATTAAGTAGAAAATAGGCTATTACCAACTCAACTAACAACACCAAAATCTATATGGTCCTGCAATTTAGGAAACGGGCCTGCTGATTAGTGTGATTTACTTTGAACAATGTCGGTAGGGCTTTTGGGAGGCAAGCAAGGCTGAAGATTAAAAGATAGTTGTGGCCGGGCGCGGTGGCTCAAGCCTGTAATCCTAGCTCTCTGGGAGGCCGAGGTGGGCAGATCGTTCGAGCTCAGGAGTTCGAGACCAGCCTGAGCAAGAGTGAGACCCCATCTCTACTATAAAAATAGAAAGAAATTAATTGGCCAACTAATATATATAGAAAAAATTAGCCGGGCATGGTGGCACATGCCTGTAATCCCAGCTACTTGGGAGGCTGAGGCAGCAGGATTGCTTGAGCGCAGGAGTTTGAGGTTGCTGTGAGCTAGGCTGACGCCACGGCACTCACTCTAGCCTGGGCAATAAAGTGAGACTCTGTCTCAAAAAAAAAAAA